>PVJS01050789.1:0-14195 GCA_004027185.1 Glis glis | reverse complement strand
CCTGTTTCAAAATAAAGTATAAAAAATAGGGCCAGGGGTGTAGCGCAGAGGTAGAACGCCCCTGGATTCAATCCCTGGTACCGCAAAAAAAAAAAAAAAAAATAGGACTGGGGGTGTAGCTCAGAGGTAGAATGCCCCTGGGTTCAATCTCCAGGACCACACACATCCCCACAAAAGTGATAGTTTGGGACACATAACCCCCAAGCAGATCAAGATCTGATTTATTACACTAAATTACTATCTGATTTAATTATTATGCTGCCTCCCAATGTATCCTATCCAACTTTGCATTTTACTACTTCCCTGCATTGTAAAAAGCCTTCCCGAGTCAAGTCGGTCTTTATTTTCTCGTAAAAATTCATCCCTGGGCTTTTGCTTAAGGCATTCCTATAACTAGACACACCTTACTTTCTCCTCTTATATAATCTGGTAGTTTTTTTTTCTTTCGCCTACATGAAGCCTAGTCAGGCCCAACAACACTGTACCTTTTTTTTTCTTTTTTGTATTCTGGAGCCCTTCAGCCCTTGATTAATATGACTTTTTATCTTGGGATTCTATTTGGAATCATAGGGAAATGTAAAAAAGAATTATTGAATGAATGAGGAGACTGATAAAGATTGATAAGAAAAAAGGTTTATTAAATCTTTGGAGCTACAAAACCAGTTTTTTTTTCTTCTTTTTTTTTTTTTTCTTGTGAAGTCCTGAGAACAGGGACTCAGCCAAGCACTTCTCATTCATGTGGGCCTCAGGCATTTCCATGATCTGTGACAGCGGAAAGAAAAGAAAATTTAAGGTGGACTTGGACCGCCATGACAGAGAATATTTCTTCCCTTCAGTCCGGGCGGCACAGTGTGTAAGGACACCCAATTAGCATAGCAGAAAATGGGATCTATTCCAGATCGTCATCCAAACAAGCAGCTCTAAGAACTATCTGAGGTTGGAGAGTCCTGGGCTCTCTCGGGGATGTGTGTTTTCCTATGAGAAGACGCAGCGTGAGCAACAGGACACCGGTGAAGAATATTCAATCAGGATTTGACGACGGAGGGCCTGGGGGACAGAGCAGAGGAACTCTGCCTGCATGGTGGAGGAACGTGAGCGGCTTACCTTGGCTGCAAGGAGCACTGTACTCAGCAATTGCAAACTCATCTGAAAAAGACAAAGATCATCAGGTGAAGCCCGCGAAGGGATCGTTGTTGGGGGGAGAGCTGCATCGCATCAGAAACGCCAGCGCCTTCACGGGATGCCTGGCTTGCTGCCTGGGATCATGCAATTGGTTGCATTTTCTTTTGCCCCAGACATCCGAAAGACAGTTCAGATGTTGTACTTGCTTAAATCTCATATTATCTTATGGTTGGTTTATCTGACAAAAAGAGAATTAAATCTCCTACAGCTGCCTTTTTTTGTGTGTGTGTGCGGTACTGGGGATTGAACCCAGGGGCATTCTACCTCCATGCTACACCCCAAGCCCTATTTTATTTTATTTATTTATTTATTTTTGTGGTACTGCGGGTTGAACCCAGGGGCAGTCTACCTCACAGCTACATCCCCAGCCCTATTTTTTATTCTTTATTTAGAAACAGGATTTCATTAAGTTGAGGAGGGCTTCACTAAGTAGCTGAGGCTGGCTGTGAACCTGCGATCCTCCTCTCCCAGCCTCCCAAGTACTGGGATTATAGGCGTGCACCACCATGCCCAGCCTGTTTTATTTTTTATTTGGAAACAGGGTCTCACTAAGTTGCAGAGGGTCTCGCTAAGTTGTTGAGGCTGGCCGTGAACCTGCAATCCTCCTGTCTCAGCCTCCCAAGTACTGGAGTTACAAGTGAGAGCCACCATGCCCGGCTTACATCTGTCTTGTTTTTAGTGGTTGGTTTGTTTAAAATGTAGGTAGTTTCTACCACATACGTGAACAGAAGACAGAGTGAGAATCAGACTTGATGGAGATAAAATGCCTTGATAAGAGGACTGAGTGTAAGAACCTCCCAGCCCATTTCTCCCCTAAGTGTTTCCGTGATCAGGGATTTATTTATTTATTTATTTATTTATTTATTTATTTATTTATTATTTTTACGGTACTGGGGATTGAACCCAGGGGTATTCTACCTCTGAAGCTACACCCCTAGCCCTATTTTTTTTTTTAGTCTTTATGGATTTATTTTCTACGTGAAAGATGCTGGCACTCACCTGTCTCATAGTAATCGTAGACTTTCACGATGGCTGGCTTCAGATCTCTTACTGGAATGTCTTGCAGAACTGTGAAGGACAAGCTGAGTGGCTGCTTGGACACCTAGAAAGCAAAAGAAAATTACATGACCTTCCTGGGAAGTTTCTTTTTACTTTGAACGGATGCAAATTAGCATTTGGCTGGTTTTTTTTGGGGGGGGGATTTATCAACTAACAGCACACTCCAGGGGCCTTGCCCTCAGGATAGATGTGAATTTCCCCAAATTCTTTCTTCCTTTTTTTGTTTTTTTTTGTTTTGGTACCAGGGATTGAGCTCAGGGGCATTCTACCTCTGAGCTACACTCCAGCCTTTAAAAAAAATTTTTAAAAAAAAAATTTTGAAACAGAGTCTTGCTAAGTTGCTGAGGGTCCTGCTAAGTTGCTGAAGCTGGCCTCCAACCTGTGATCCTCCCATCCCAGCCTCTCAAGTACTGGGATCGCAGGCGTATACCACCATGCCCGGTCCCAAATTATTTCTTAAATAAACAACACAACTCATGTGCCTCCATCAATGCCAGTACATGGCTCTGTTTACTATATACTTTTTGTGGGCTGACTGACTGACTCTTTTTTAAAATATTCAGAGATCTGGTACAGTTTTGCTTTTCCATCTTGTAAAAATACTTGCGTAGACTCCACATGGTACATAAAAGGTGGTTCACTGCAGCTTTAAGTTTTGTAAAAATTGTAAGCTATAAGTCTTATCAAAATAGGCGTGAGCAAACTATGCTACCATATTTATCTACAAAATCATATTGGTTTATAGGTGGACTGGTTTTTATTATTTTGTGGCCCAAGTCTTTGCTGAAATTGACAGTATTTTCCTCTTTTATAGTATCGATGGGGTTGCTGAGAGAATTGATTAATCACAATGGTTACTTCTCTACATTATCCTGTGTCTTCTAAATAACTGTGGACACAATAAAAACATTTTGTGGAAATCACTTGCTTATAGGGTCCCAGAAATTTTCATATCCAAATACTATCATAAGCCATTTTTTTCGTGTGTGGTACTGGGGATTGAGCCCAGGGGCATTCTCCCTCTGAGCTACATCCCCAGCCCTATTTTATTTTTTTTAATTTTGAAACAGGGTCTCTCTAGGTTGATGAGAGTCTCACTATTTGCTAAGGCTGGCCTCAAAGCTGCAATCCTCCTGTCTCAGCCTCCCACGTACTGGGATTACAAGTGTGTGCCACCATGCCTGGCTATCATAAGCCATTTCTACTCATAATTCCAGGTGAAATATAAAGGGGAGGAGAAAATTCAATGGAATTAGTATTAGGATTCTCAAATGCCTAGCTCAGAGGACATGTCTCCAACATGGACGCGCTCACTCCCCCGAGAGGGATCAGCACCTATGCTCCTGTGCACCCGCCTGGCGGGGCCCTCACCTCGTCCAGGTAGATCAGGACGTGGTTGCTGCTGACTTCCGTCCGGTTCACATGGCTGTGGCTTTCAAGCTGCAGAAAATTAAAACACCAGAAATGTTAAAAAAGAGATGAAACCCCTGGATGATCCAGAGGGGGGAAAATCATATAAATAATTATTTTAAATACTTTTTAGTAAGTAAAAACATGCTATAGTAAAAATAAAAATGAAAGGTGATTTGGATTAATATTAGTATGTAATATTAATAATTATTAACTACTAATATTAATGATCAATATAATAACACTAATAATATTAATATTAATGATTAGTGCAATAATATTATTGTCAATATTAACATTAATATTAACAATATTAGTATTAATAATTAATATTAGGCAATTTGGATTACTATTAGAGTTTAATATTAGTGTGGCATATGACCCCCATGCAAAGTTGATTTGTCTGAAGAAAGGGAACTAAATATCATAAACTTGGGAATACTCATATTTCTTTTTTTTTTTTTGCGGTACCCGGGATTGAACCCAGGGGCGTTCTATCTCCGCGCTACACCCCCGGCCCTATTTTTTATACTTTTATTTTTGAAACCGGGTCTCACAAAGTTGTGGAGGGCCTCACTAAGTAAAGAGAGAGAGAGAGGGAGAGAGAGAGAGAGAGAGAGAGAGAGACAGGAAGAGAGAGAGAGAGAGAGAGAGAGAGAGAGAGAGCTGAGGCTGGCCGCAAACCCAGGTCCTCCGGTCTCCGCCTCCCAAAGTACTGGGATTACAAGAATGCGCCACCACGCCCGGCTTGGGAATACTCATATTTCAAGATTCAATTCTTTTTTTGTTTTTTGGTTCTGGGGATTGAGCCCGGGGGCATTCTACCTCCGAGCTACACCCCCAGCCCTTTTTATGTTTTGTTTTGAAACAGGGTCTCGCTAGGTTGCTGAGAGTCTTGCTACATTGCTGAGGTTGGTCTGGAAACTGAGATCCTCCTGTCTCAGCTTCCCAAGAACTGGGATTACAGGTGTGCACCACCATACCCAGCAAGATTCAATTCTTTATGGTATATGAAGGAAGTTTCCAAGCATGTACAGGGAAGGAGGAGAGGGAACGGGATGGGGTTAGGAGGGAACCAAACCAAGAGATGTTGTATGCATAGATGAATATATCACTTTGAATCTCACTATGATGCATAATCATAGTGGACCAATAAAATTCTAAAAAAAATACAAGGAAAAATTCAATTCATATTCTATTTCTTCATGAAGGAGAGTTTTTTTTTTTGCTTGATCTGACTTCAGAGCAATCTCATTTTCTCTTAACTTCTGTAACAACAGTCTATGTCAATCAATCATTTTCATATTTTTTCACTGGTCCATGTTCATATGCTTTGTCTTCCTAAGGTTCTAAGCTCCATGACAGAAGGAACCTGCTGGTATGTTTTCCCCCAGTAATCCTTGCTTCTAGAAGAATCCATGTACATACGAACATGCTAAATAATAGCCAGGCTTGGTCACCCACGTCTGCAATTCCAGTACTTGGGAGGCTGAGACAGGAGGATCTCAGGTTTGAGGCAAGCCTCAGCAAGTCATGAGACTCTCATCAACCTAGCAAGACCCTGTTTCAAAATAAAAAAATAAAAATAGGGCTGGAGGTGTAGCTCGGAGGTAGAATGTCCCTGGGCTCCATCCCCAGCACCACACACACAAAAGAATGCTGAATTCGATTTCTGAGTTTGGAGAAAGTATAAGTCTTTGACAGAGATTGATTCGATAGTTTTAATAGTAGTATTGTCTTGGTCTGGGGATACATAAACTAGTAAATAAAATAGGCTTGTAACAGACCTACCATTTTCACTGCTGGTTTCAGGGGGATGAAGCCAGACACCATCTTCACATCCACAATCGCCATGTTGGAAGCAGGACGGCTCCCCGTGTAACTGAGGAGCCAGGGAAGGCAGGCGTCAGGTTCTGTGCTGTTAACTATTTTCTTTTTCTATGCACGTTAAGTACTTATATAAGCTACTTGTATGAGCCCTCCCAAATATCCTACCCCAACAGTTCAGAAAAGTGGCTGTTTATTAGAATTTTTATGGAACCTGTTAAAGCCACAGAGACCAAGCTTCTCTAGACCAGATGAGTCAGAATTCAAATGTGTGGACGCTGAGACTCTGCTTCTTAAAGACGCTGTGCAACTTAAGGCCTCTGAACTGTTCCGGTTGTTACATATACTTTATCCTATTTTTCTGAATAGCACCCCTGATCAAATTATACTATTTTTTGGGGGGTACTGGGGATTGAACCCAGAGGCATTCTACCTCCAAGCTATACCCCCAGCCATATATTTTTTTTCTTATTTGGAAACAGGGTCTCATTAGGTTGCTGAGAGCCTCGTTAAGTTGCTGAGGCTGGCTTTGAATCTGTGATCTTACTGTCTCAGACTCCCAAGTACCGGAATTACAAGTGTGCACCACCATGCCTGGCAAATTATTCTATTTTTATGGACAGAAACTATTTTGTAAGGTGTGTAGCTATTTAAATATTACTGCATATGAATGCATTTTTCTCCAAAACTGCTTATACTGTATATAACTCGAGGTTCATTACTAGTAGGAACACTAACTCAAGAGTCACTACTTCTTTCTCTCTAAGCTTTTCAAGATTTTTTTCTCTGTCCTGAATAGACCAAGAATAATATATAATTTTATTACACTGGAAGGAATTTAGGTCACAGCCGAGGGGTCATATTTTTAAATTTTGTTTTTATTGAGAGGAAGTATTAACTATTTTTTGCGGTTCTGGGGATTGAACCCAGGGGCATTCTACCTCTGAGCTACACCCCCAGCCCTATTTTTTATTCTTTATTTGGAAACAGGGTCTCCCTAGTTGTGGAGGCCTCACGAAGTAGCCTCATGAAGTAGCTGAGGCTGGCCGCGAACCCAGATCCTTCTGTCTCAGCCTCCCAAGTACTGGGATTACAAGCATGCACCACCACGCCTGGTTAGTATTAACCTTTATTTATTTATTTATTTTTTACGGTACTGGGGGTTGAAGCTAGGGGCATTCTACCTCTGGTCTACACCCCCAGCCCCATTTTTTATTCTTTATTTTGAAACAGGGTCTCACTAAGTTGTGGAGGCCTCACTAAGTAGCTGAGGCTTGCCGCGAACCTGGATCCTCCCGTCTCAGCCTCCCAAGTACTGGGATTACAAGCATGTGCCACCATGCCCGGCTTTAGTATTAACCTTTAAATAATGAGGTTGGACTATAGTCATCGAGGCAGGGATGGATAATTTTTCACTGAGAAATTCTATTGCATCAACTTAAAAGAATACATTCCTTCTTTTTTTTTTTTGTACTGGGGATTGAACCTAAGGGATGGTATTCTAGTTCTGAACTACATTCCCAACCCTTTTTATTTTTTTATTTTGAACAGGGTCTTGCTAAGTTGCCGAGGCTGGCTTCAAACCTGTGATCCTCCTGTCTCAGCCTCCCAAGTACTGGGCTTACAGGTGTGCTGCCTCTGCACTCAGCAAATACATTGCTTTTTAATACATGTAGTTCCAACAGCCACTGGCATACCGTTCAGCTGGATGGAGCAGCTCAGTAAGAAGATGGGTTGTTACTCCCAGAATTAGACAGCTGAGTCAGGAGGTCTTACCTGACCTCCAGCTGGATCTGGAAACTGCTGTGGGCTTTGTGTCCATCACAAGTTCTGGGCAGAGTCTGCACCTCTAAAGCAAACGGGAACTCTTCCTTTTCTGGGATAATATTGTATTTCAAAGATGTCTATGGAACATGAAAGACAAAAATCTGTTTTTCTCCCTTCCTCCAAATGCCTCTGGAGTTCCTAGACTCTGCCTCTCCTCGCCGCCTTGTTTGCAGAGTGCGGTGTTTCCAGTGGGAGCAGCCGCAGCCCCCTGCCCTCTTCTGCCCCGGCCTCACCTGGAGGTAGACGCAGCCTCGGCCGCTCACCCGCGCGCTGTAGTCCCCGGGCACCCTGGGCAACCAGAGCTGCTGCAGGAGCAGCCGGTTGCTGCTGTCCACCTGGAGTTCCCGGGACGAGTCCCCAGCCTGGATGGTCACCTGCGCAGCTTCCCCAGACCTGGTAAAAGTAGCCGCTCCATATTTAGACAAAGCATGGAGAGCCACCACCGTGTCCTGAAAGAGAAGATGGACAGAGAACGTCCTTCACACTCCCGATGAACAAGAGCTTGTGTTCATCCCGATGAACAACAGCTCTGCGGGATTGTGGGGTTTGGGGTGGAGTGCCTGTGAACTATTTGAAAGGGACTCTTAGACCTTCCAGAAGAGTGGGAAGGGACTATTTTCTTCACTCTGGGGTGTTGCTCCACTGCTGTGGGAAGGTAGAGCTGCGGGAACAGGAGACTGTGATAACACAGGAATGGGTTTAGAATTCTAAGCCCCTTTCCCCCTTCCTTCCTTCCTTCCTTCCTTCCTTCCTTCCTTCCTTCCTTCCTCTTTTCTTTTTTCTTTTCTTTCTCCTTTCTCTCTCTCGCCCCTCCCTCCCTCCCTTCTTCCCTCCCTTCTTTCCTTCCTTCCTTCCTTCTCTCTCCTCCTTCCTTCCTTTTCTATCATCTTTCTTTCTTTCTTTCTTTCTTCTTCCTTCCCTTCTCTCTCCTTCCTTCCTTCCCTTCTTCCTTCCTTCCCCCTCTCTCCTCCCTCCTTCCCTTCCTTCCTTCTCTTTCCTCTCTCTCTTTCTTCCCCTCTCTCTCTTTTGTCTTCTTCTTCCCTCCCTCCCTCCGTTCCTTCCTATTGAACCCAGGGGCATTCTACCTTTGTGCTACACTCTTAGCCCTATTTTACTTTTTATTTGGAAACAGGGCCTCACTAAGTAGCTGAGGCTGGCCTCGAACCTGTGATCCTCCTGTCTCAGCCTCCCAAGTATTGGGATTATAAGTGTGCGCCATCATATCCAGCTAGTGTTTTCTTTAGCCCTCCTTGACTTCTCATTCTCCCTGTATGCTGATAACCTTTCAAGCTATTCTCTTCCTTATTTTTCTCTGTGTTCATGGCTTACTTAAACCTTTTACTACCTGGGTGGAGGAGAACCCGCCACGGGCATTCTGTTGCTTTGTGAGCCACTTCACAATGGGGACTGCGGATGTCAGGTCCTCTGAGGTTGGGGCGGGCGTGAGGAGAGCCAGGAGCACGTAGGCCGTCATCTCCACCTCCGCGGAGGGAGCCTGCGGTTGGTACCAAAGCCCTACGGGGGCCTTGGGTTTCTGAGGTCGTGTCCAGTGGACCAAATTATCTGGGTATGAGAAAAAATATTTATAAGCGACTAAATATTCATATTTAGCTTGAGACAAAAGCCCCCAAGCTGCATCTGAAGTGAGGGGTGCACTCTAATTGTAATATTTCTTTTTTTTTTGCAGTACTGGGGATGGAACCAGGGGCATTCTACCTCCGAGCTAAACCCCCAGCCCTATTTTTTATTCTTTATTTTGAAACAGGTTCTCACTAAGTTGCAGAGGGCCTCACTAAGTAGCTGAGGCTGGCCGCAAACCTGCGATCCTCCTGTCTCAGCCTCCCAAGTACTGGGATTACAAGTGTGCGCCACCACGCACGGCTTAATCGTAGTATTTCAAACCTTCTAGAGAAGCTTCTCCTTGATTGTAAATTTGACCTTGGCATGTTTCAACCCACCTAAGGCAGGTAATGTTGCTAGAATCAGAAGCTTGTGACAGCTCATGTTGGTCTTTTTGTGTGCGTATGTGGTACTAGGGATGGAACCCATGGTGAGTTTACCTCCGAGCTACACCCCCTTCCGGTCCTTTTTAGTTTTTATTTGGAAACAGGGTCTTGTTAAGTTTCTAAGGGCCTCGCTAAGTCGTTGAGGCTGGCTTTGAACCTGCGATCCCCCTGTCTCAGCCTCCCAAGTACTGGGATTACAGACGTGCACTGCCAGGCCGGGCTGTTCTCTGTTTTCAAACAGTTGCTGCAGTTGGGTTGGGGGAGGAAGCAATGTTTGGGCAAGTTCTTCCCCTGCTGGTGGCGACTTCCTATTTGTGATGCTATTTAGGTCCTATCTGGAATGTGTTAGATTTCCTGTCAAGCCTGTCGCGGTTTCTCTTGAGGATCACAGACAACATGAAATAACCCCATTCTCGCTCATTAGACTGAACAACACCATGTCAATCCTTCAAATATCCAAAGTGGACATGGTGTGAAACAGCAGGGGAAGTCGATTTCCCTTTGGGAGCAATCTGGCAATATTCAGCAAAGGAGAAGCCATGTCATCTATAATCAGTCATCGCTTCTCAGAGAATAACTTCTAGAAATTCACTTGTGGGCCAGGAGACAGGGATAGTCATTGTAGCGATGTTAGGAACAGCAAAGAATGACAAGAAAAGACCCGCGAGGAGAAGCTAGATATGTCAATTACGATCTCGTTATATATTGTACTGTGCTGTGCAGCTGTGAAAATGAATGGGCCTCAGTCACAGGCACGTGGACAGACACGCTCATTAGCATAATGTGGGACTCAGAGGAGACAAGGCCAAGCTCAAGAACCAGGCGACGGAGACAGCGTTGCATGCTGCACAACCAAAGATGAAAACATGTGCATCATGCGAAACATGGGAAGATGATGAACATCATTTAGGGATGTATATATAGCAAAAATATAAGGAAATCCATAGAAATTGTAATGGCAAATTCAGGATGGTAGTTGCCTCTGGAGATGGAAGTGGAGCACAGGGTGATATGGGGGCTTGAACCCTTGGGTGCTCTACCATCAAGCTATATCCCCAGCCCAATTTTAGTTTTTTATTTTGAGTCAGGTGTCTTGATAAGTTGAGGCTGGCCTTGAACTTGTGATCCTTCTTCTGCCTCAGCCTCCAAAGTCTCTGGGATTACAGGCATGTGATGCTGTGCCCAGCCACAGGGAATTTTATTTATTTATTTTTTCCTAATTTGGTCATACTTTATTTCTTACACGGGGGAGGGAGCTATACACATGCTTTCTAATTATTCTTTATGCTTTTTTTGGTATATCTGAAACATTTCCCTATACACTTAAAATATTTAAGGGAACTGTCAAAGGACAAAGGTAGAAATATATATATATATTTGGCATTGGAGATCTAACCCAGAGGCATTCTACCTCCAGCTACACCCCAGCCCTATTTTATTCTTATTTTGAAATAGGGCCTCACTAGCTTGATGAGAGTCTCACTAGTGCTGGGGCTGTTCTTGAACCCGTGATCCTCCTGTCTCAGCCTCCCAAGTACTGGGATTACAGTCTTGTGCCACCATGACTAGTGAATATATTTTATTGGACATTTTATCGTCAGCATTTTATTTTCTATTTCTTTGACCCCTCTTTTAGACCATGGCATATGTAGAAGTATTTGACAAATATGAGTAGATTGGGCAACATTATCAGTCTTATCAAATATGATTAAAATACCGCAATTTACTCATGTGGTTACTTCCATTAATCTTTCCCTATATTTACGATGAAAGTGATGCACTGGGTGAGGGTTGGGTATATATTAGGAACCGATGCCTTAGTAATAAGAGCTAGAACTTTTATAGCATTTACTATGCGTCATGTATTCTACTAAGAGTTTTCATGTATTAATTCATTTAACATAGCCCTATGAGATAAATACTAATATTATCCCTATTTTTCTGCCGAAGAAACAGAGACACAGGCAAGTTGACGACTTACCCAAGATCGCACAGGCAGTAGGTTTTGGAGCTCCAGAGACTCAACTACTCATTACGAAACCTCCCACCGCTTATATTTTTGATATCTGATTTTATTAAGAAACCTTAGATCTTATCAAAATATGGTATAGAATATATATATATTCCATGCATATATATTCCATATATATGTATATCAAACTATAGCAAACTAACATGACCACTCTACTATATTTATATTAGATAAAAGAGCTGGGCGTGGTGGTGCACGCTTGTATTCCCAGTACTTGGGAGGCTGAGACAGGAGGATCACAGGTTTGAGGACAGCCTCAGCAACTTAGTGAGGCCCTCTGCAACCTAGTGAGACCCTGTTTCAAAAGAAAGGATAAAAAATAGGGCTGGGGGTATAGCTCAGAGATAGAATGCTCCTGGGTTCAATCCTCAGTATAAAAAAAAAAAGTTTATATTAGATAAAAGAAGAGAAGGGGCTGGGGTCCCAAGAGGTAAGTTTAGGGAAGCTTCGCAGTGCGGTTCTTGATACGGGGGACGTGGGGCAGGCGGAACCGCAGAGCGCTCTCACCTTCTTTCACGGCTTCCCCATCAAGGGATTGCAGTATTTCCTTCCTCCTGTCCTGGTTACCGGCCAGGGCGAACGCGTAGGCCAGCAGAGCCTTGGTGTAGACGTGGCTGCCGTGGCTGCCCTCCTTTGCTGACTTCCAGGCAGACTCCAGGCAGAACAGGGCATTTCGGACCACGGGATGCTGTGACAGGAGAACGGGAAGGAGACTGAGCTTGGTGAACAGGGGCGCTGGCGGGGGGCACACAGGTGAGGAGCGGAGAGAAAGAAGGTTTCCAAAAGCCCTTGTCCATCTAGTCCTTATTCTTATGGACACAGAGAATGGTGTTTTGTGATCTGTGATTCTCATTTTTATTTTATTTATTTATTTATTTTTGTGGTTCTGGGGATTGAACCCAGGGACATTCTACCTCTCAGCTACACCCCCAGCCCTATTTTTTATTTTATTTTTTTTGTGGTACCGGGGATTGAACCCAGGGGCATTCTACCTCTGAGCTACACCCCCAGCCCTATTTTTTATCCTTTATTTTGAAACAGGGTCTCACTAAGTTGCGGAGGGCCTCACTAAGTAGCTGAGGCTGGCCATGAGCCTGCGATCCTCCTGTCTCAGCCTCCCAAGTCCTGGGATTACAAGCGTGCGCCACCACGCCCGGCTTCATTTTTAAAAGTAAGGAATATAGTCTATTTATTTAGAATTAATTGGGGGGGGAGGATAAAAGTAGGGGAGAAATCGCCTCGGGGCATCACTGGGAAAGTGTAGACCTCTGTTAATGGATTGGTAAGATTCTCTATTGAGTGGGAAATCATTGGCATCTCAGAGAAGGAATGCTGGCTCTTAGTTTCCCATAGGGTGGTGTTGTCTACCCCATAGGGTAGACAACAGGTAAGTGGTAGTGTTGCATCCAGAGCCATCCTTCAGGAGGGGAATGAGGTGGTACCCACCGTGACAGGGAGCGGGATCTCCAGGAGGGCGATGGTGATGTAGGCGGACAGGGTCACTTCGTCTTCTACTCCACCCTGTGAACACGGAAGAGGAAGAGACCCAAGTCATTCAGCCTCTGAGAACGCTATTGACCAATCAGAGCTTTCTATTCTTCTGGGACATGGAATTTGTCCTTCTTCACACCCATCCCTATGGGGCAAGCTATCATGACCACGCTATGGTTCCATCCTCTCTCTCTCGTTGCTATTCAGATTTTAAGTTCCTCGGATGCAGGAAATTACGTCACCACTTCCTCTCTCCATTCTTTTAGGTATCACCACGGACAAATCAAAACTAGCCCTGGATGAGTCACCTTTATGGCGTTGTTGAGCAGTGACCCCGAGCTCCTGAAACAGCCGTTGTCCTTCTGCTTCTGGGAGAGCCAGACGAGGGCTTCGTTGATGTGCGTCTCATCGATGTACATGTATTTTTGAGCCTGGGCAAAAGACTTCAGTACAAAGGCTGTGAGCCTGTAGGGGGAGAAGGGATGATGGTATTATGGCATTCTAATGGTTTTATAGAAACGGGCTTGCCTATGACACTCCTTCCACTGAAGAGCCACCCAGCAGGAATCGTGTGGACTCAGCGCTCCTATCTCCTTTACTATCTTTGATTCATCTGCTGAATCTAGCATTTCCTTGCTGATTCACTTTCCCTTTGCCAGTGGGAATCTGCCCCTTTTTAATTTACTTTTTTTTCTTAGTTATTTCAGGAGGAAGGCTTTTAAATCTCTCTTCTTTTTTTTTTTTTGCAGTACTGGGGATTGAACCCAGGGACATTTTACCTCTGAGTTACACCCCCAGCCCTAGTTTTATTCTTTATTTTGAAACAGGTTCTTGTTAAGTTGCGGAGGGCCTCACTAAGTAGCTGAGGCTGGCCGCGAACCTGGTCCTCCGGTCTCAGCCTCCCAAGTACTGGGATGACAAACGTGCGCCAACACACCTGGCCTAAATCTCTCTTCTTTTTAGAAATTTCCTTCCATAGCTGGCAGAATCTTCTCATATGTGGCTCTTAATATGCAATAACTTCTTCTAATTTGCTTTGCTGCAGAGACTAAAAAAAAAAGTAATGTTGCTGCATGTGGAGGCACACAACTGAAATCCCAGTACTTGGGAGGCTGAAGCAGGAGGATCATAGGTCCGAGGCCAGCCTCAGCTACTTAGCGAGATTCTCAACAACCTAGTGAGACTCCATTTCAAAGCAAAAGAAAAAAAAATAAAAAAAGTGCCAGGGGTGTAGTTTGGAGGTAGAATGCCCCTGGGTTCAGTCCCCAGCACCAAAAAAAAAAAGTTTCATATCTCCATCTTCTTTTTTTTTTTTTGCGGTACCGGGGATTGAACCCAGGGGCGTTCTACCTCTGCGCTAC
>PVJS01050788.1:0-14194 GCA_004027185.1 Glis glis | reverse complement strand
ATCCTCCGGTCTCTGCCTCCCAAAGTACTGGGATTACAAGCGTGCGCCACCACGCCCGGCCCTATTTTATTTTTTAGTTTGAAACAGGGTCTCATTAGGTTGCTGAGAGTCTTGCTACATTGTCGAGGCTGTCCTGGAACCTGCAATCCTCCTGTGTCAGCCTCCCAAGTACTGGGATTACAAGCGTCTGCCACCATGCCAGGCTTCTGTGGTTTGGAAGTCCCAAACCCTTTTGTGCTTTTCTTTGAATGTCTACCTGACATTTTCCACCCATTCTTGTGTGATTTCCTGGTCCTTCCTCCACAGGGGAAAAAGAAATGATTTGAAGTAGGAGAAAGAGTTGAGACGTGGGAAGCCTGTGCCATCCTAGATCGGCAAGCCTATAGGATTCAGATTCCTCTGTTAAGAGTTAATTTTCTCTTTTTAAGCAAATAAATATGTCATAAATTGTGATACAGTGGGGGTATGGTATGACTGTGGGAAGAACACTTCGGAACAAGTCTAAACCATGAACTTGTGTGATTTTAGTTCTCTTCCTTGCACATTGGGGGTAGCGGGTGACGTATATGTTGAGGACTGGAAGCCTGTGTGTTCTTCAGTGTCATGGTGTCATGACGTCATGGCGTCGTGGGTGGAGCTCAGTGTGAATGCTAGTGATGATGTTCTTAGGGGACACAGGTTCGGGGCCTTGTGCCAGTAATGTGGGGTACCAGGGTGGGTCAGAGGCGCTTGTCTGTTCTGTGGGGCTGTCCTTGGCGGTATGGCAAAAGTCTTGGATGACATTGCAGGTTCTTGACCTTGTTCTCTTTAGTGACAGCTTTTTTCTACTCCCCTCACATTTCTAGTATTTGAGTCTCTGGCCTTTATCAAAAGAGAAGTCGATCTGATAAAAATCATTTATTTTTACTTGTTGACTGACTAATCATTCCATAGAATGAATACATTCCTGTCCTTTTTATTCTCAGTCATTAATTATGGAATAAGAAACAAAGCCTCGTATTCAAGGAGTTTTATATGTCAATTCAGTAGGGAGATGAAGGGTACAGGGAATCCCTACTGTGTGTGTGTGTGTGTGTGTGTGTGTGTGTGTGTGTGATTATAGGCATGCACCACCATGCCCAGCTCCTGCTATCCTTTAAAAGAGTTTTGGGAAGGAAACTTGCTTGAGTCCTCGCTGAGCCAGCACAGGAAGGGAGGCGTCTGGGGGGGCCTCACCTCTCCAGATCGGCCCCTGCTCCTCTTGGGGGAGGGTATGGGTGATGATTCTGGGATTTATGGGAAGAGGTTTATGATTGATGGCTTTGGGGGACCCTGGCCTTTCCCCAGGCTCAGATACCCCAGTGAGGCCTGACCCGTGCTGTCCTGACCTTTGAGACCCACCTCCCTTGTTTTCCTCCCCCAGAATTTATCCTGTTACTGGCTGCTGATTTGACATAAGTGATGTTACTTCAGTCGACATTTAGTACTTTCAGATTGAAATCCTTCTTTTCTGGTATTTTTAGCAAATCCCTGTTTTCTACCTTTTGTGATAGTATTTCTGAGAAATTATCTAGGAGTGGTCAGTAGGGATTGTTATTATTTTTTTTTTTTGGTACTAAGGATTGAACTCTGAGCTACACCCCCAGCCCTATTTTAATTTTGAAACAGGGTCTCACTAGGTTGATGAGAGTCTCACTACTTGCTGAGGCTGCCCTCCAACCTGTGATCCTCCTGTCTCAGCTTCCCAAGTACTGGGATTATAAGCATGCGTCACCACACCTGGCCAGTGGGGATTATTGTATTTGTATTGGGCCAGTGACTGGAATATAAGTAGAAATCATGAAGTTTGGTTTGAACCAGTTTGAGAGTTAACCATTTGCAGATATTGAGTCTGCCTGAGCTACGCAAGATGTCTTTTCTGGACCGGGAGTTGTCCTTGTGGATATAATAAGGATCTGGAGGACAGTCACGTGTCCACTTGCTGTCCTTTTATTTGACCTGTTATGGTTAAAACTTCCGGGACCAGGGCTTCCAAACCTTCCCAGCCTGACCCGTGTCCACATTTCCCAGCGCGCTCAGAACAGTCTGTGGCCTTGACGGGGCCAGTGCTTTCTGGGAAGGACGGCGCCGAGGCAGTTGACTGGATGCAGTCATCTTGATGGGCTAAAGAACAAGGCCGTGGATCCCACTTGCTGTCTCACAGCGTGCCCTGCCTCCTCCCGGAGCTCGGGACTCGCTGCCCTCCAGCACTAGGTGAGGTGAGGAGGCAGGGGTCTGCGCCCCGGAGTCCACTGCCGGCTCCAGGGGTGTGCTCCGAACTTCAGCCCTTCCAACCCTCAGCTCGTCAGGTTCGCCTGGCCAGAGTCGGGGGCCGACTGTGGTGCCGGGCCGTCGGCTACGACGCGCTGCTCTCCGTGGGCCTCGATGCACCTCTCCACCGTCTGGAGGATGAGTTGGAGTCTGCGGTCCAGGGCCAGGAGGTGGGGCTCTGTGAGGATGGGGGTGAGCTGGTCTTCCAGCAGAGACTCCCGCATCATGTCGCTCAGTCTGTAGTCGGCCTGGGCCAGGAGCTGCAGGTGCAAAAGTGTTTTCTTTTTGATCCTGAAAAGACAAAACCAGGAACCGAACAAATAAACGTGAAAAGGAAACTTGTCTGTGCTTGCCCTTTGCCCACAAGCAGCTGAGACAGCTGATACTCTTGGAGCCTCCTCCCCAGTGTCTTGTCTCAAGCACATTTAAATGAAAACCGTCCAAAGGGAACGGCTAGAAGGTGGCAGCCTTTGCTCAACTGCCTTATGGCCAAGAGCTGCCAGCCGCGGCGATGCCGGCCGTGTGTGTCCACGCTGACGCAGTTGATGGAGGCAAAGCTGAGTGACACTTCGGCTGTTTTAAGGACATGTAAAGCGAATGGGAGAAGCTTCTAGTAGGTAAAGTGATGAAGCTGTTTGCCGTCTCAAAAGCCAGCCTCTAAGTTGTTTCTTGCAAACTTTATAATATTTTTGTGTCAGATTCCAAAATCAGAGAGCTGAAAATGGGGCGGGACCATCTTGACTTTAGGGTTTTGATTCCTGTTTTATGCCAGAATCTGACCTGGACTCAGGTGCCCGTGGTTTAATTGCCTGAATTTGGTCATAAGCAGCTACTGGCCATCCTGCTCAGGAAGGGAGGAAGGAAGCAAGAAGGGGGGGACGTGTTTGCATTAAGCTAAGAAGTTGATAAAAAATACTCATGCTCTGCGTTTCCCACTGGCGACAAATGGGATGGTTTTGCTAGGTGTGAATCGCATATTTATAATTAGCTCTGGATACAGTAGCTGAGCAGGTGGGCCGTTTCACAGCCTGGCTGACTGTGAAAGGCTGTGCAAGTAGGTTAGGTGTCCTCTAGAGAAGGGGTGGCCAGGTACATGTAAGTCTGACAGGCTTAGGGGACTTTAATCAGG
Source organism: Glis glis (assembly GCA_004027185.1). NCBI lineage: Eukaryota > Metazoa > Chordata > Mammalia > Rodentia > Gliridae > Glis > Glis glis. Next base: position 10,776 of record PVJS01050788.1, on the reverse strand, counting down.
GTTTCATAGGATGGTGATCAAATTGTAATATTTATGAGCTTATAAGAGTCCCGGCAAATGAGAGGTCTGAGTGGTAATATCAGAAGGCCATGAGGCTCTGCGAGAGGGGGTGATTATCTGAGCGGGTTAAAGATTAAAGTTGGCAACTGAACGTTTTGAACATTAGATCCTCATTTTCTGCTGCAGAATGAAAGAAAGAGTGAGATATTGCTGGGAAAAACTGGGTAAGTTGTATACGGGGTGAGACCATTCACCTCCTACCCACCCATGTCCTAGGCCAGTGGAAACTGATGGCGGCCGTCAGAGCTCGGTGGCAGGCAGGACAGACTGTCCCCAACGCCACCTGCCCTGTTAGGCGCCGCACGGGAACTTACATGCAGCACTGGGAGAGAGGCGAGAGGATGGAGAGCTCGTCATGGGAATGGCGTCCGAACCTAGAAGAAGCGGGCGTCAGCAAGCAGTCGGCCTGGCTTTCTTCTCTACGTCAACCTTCCAGTTAGTGGTTGCGTGAAATGCCAGGGACCATGGCCGCTGCCTCCCCAGGCCCCTGTCCTCAGTCAGCGCACAGAGGCCTCCCGGTTAGACCCAGCCGCCCTTCCTACCTTCACTCACCAACCACAGACGGCCAGGCACTGAGGGCACCCTGGTTCTCTGCCTCCAGGAGCGTATCAACTAGTACAGAGGCCACGGAAAACCTCAGCCTAGTTCACTGCAGGGCCCCCGAAGAGGATGCTTTGAGGGAGGAGAATCAAGTGGGCGCTCAGTAGAGACGCACGTGGGAAAGCAGGGCAGGAGGCGAGGGGGCCTCGGTGCAGGCCTTCCTCCTCAGGGCCTCTGGCTTCCTCTGAGCCCTTGCACAAGGGGACAGCTGGGACACGGCCGTGACACTCACCCTCTGGCATTGTCAAGATGAATAAGGAACCCGTCCTCCCCGAATTTGGTGAACATCTCATAGTGGTGGCGGTCCATGTTTCCTGTAGAGGAGGGGAGATCAGAGGTGGGGCCGGTAGGCCGGGGGACAGAAGCTGCCGGCCTGCCCTCTCCAGGGGCTGGGGCCTGTCTGCAGTCCAGGACGCAGCTGGCCTTTCCAAAGCTCCTGCCCCTGCCCCTGGCCAGGGGTTCCGATGTACAGACACCTGCCTCTGTTCCCCTGTCCACCTGGTGTGGGCCTTCCTCGGCCCATGGGGAGTGGCCATGAGCTGCCTGTCTGCTTACATCTAAGCACGTGTGACAGCCACCTTCGTGACCATCCGCTGTCCTGAGCCTGACCCCGGTGGGACCAGCAGGTGGAGTCACCAGTCGTAGGCTGGGGCCTTGCCCTCGGTCCCCGCGGCCACAAGTTTATTGGACACGTTCTCAGCCCCTTACCTGGTTTCCCTCACTGGGCAAAGGGACATGCAACGTCACATCTGTCGCCCACACTTGGGTCTTGGGGCAAGCTGGCATGCCTGCCTTCCCAGTGACAGCCCCTTCACTTCCCCCCGTTCTTGGGCCTCCGCCACTTTGGGGCTATGTGGGGGGGGTGCAGGGCTCTCGGGCCCTCATGAGCCCGGCTGTAGCTTTGTGCCGAGGTCGCAGAGCCTGAGCACGGGGACCCACCTATCAGGAAGTCAAAGATGGCCATGTCGATGATGTTGAGGAGCCGGCTGCTGCTGTTGTACGGGTAGATCTGCTTCACAGTGTCACAGTACAGGGGATTGAGCTCCCACCTGGGGGTGAGAAGTAGTCCTGGGGCTGGAAAGGCCAAGACGGCGGGGTGTTGGGCCTCCCCGCACCTTCGCCCCACTCCCAATCCCGCCCTGGCTGGCGGCAGCTTCTCAGAATGCCAGGTGGTAGCTGGGCACCCTCGGGAGGACCTTGGGCAAGGACACGTGGTGAGAAGGTTCCGAGCCCTTCCTCTCTGCTGGGCGCTAAGCTGACGGCTGGGGTGTCGCGCACCAGAGGGGAGGCCAGGGGAAGGCAGGGGAAAGGTGGCGCTGTGTCCCCACCTGCTTCCTTGGCGCCCCTCTCCCCAAGCCTCCGGGAGCCTGGCGCTCCAGTGCTCCTACATGGTTCTTAACCCCAGGGTTCATCCTCTGCCATTTCTGTCACACGTCCTCTGCCTACAGAACACCCCATACTCCTCAGCCTTCGCAAAGTCCCTTAGGGTCTGCTGCTCATCTCTAGAAATTCTTCCCTGGTAATCTTCCCACCACGATCCAGGTGGCTTGATGTTGGGCCTATTCATTCAGTCAACTAAAACAGTACTGCTAGGAAGTGTGCTAGCCCTGTGGCTACAGCCAGGGGCTCTGTGGCCTCCTGGGTCTCAGGGTAACCCGTGTTCCTCCCGCGATGGCTCTTCACATTACAGAAATACGGCACTATGTTTCTATGACCTGACTGTGTGTCCGTCCACCACACTAGGCCAAGGAGCTTCCCAAGGGGAGAGCCTGTGTCTTTCTTTGTTCCCTAGCACCTGGGAGACTTTATAACTGAATAAATGAACTAAAGGAAGAGAACAGATCCAGGCCAGCTGGTCCCGGGATCAATATGAAATGGGGCAGAGGAGGATTGAGGCAGCTTTTGGGTCCAACTGTGGCCACACTCAAGGTCTGTCCTGCAGGACCACGGGCAACTCACTCCTCTTTTCCTGCCAGTGTGTAGGAGCGGATCCAGGGGTTGGGCACAGACAGCCTGGGGGCCAGGTTGAGGGACGGCAGGAAGGCAGAGAGGGAGCCCTCCAGCAGGTGCGGGTTGCCGCAGACAGCGTACTCGGTCTTGCACATGTAGGGACACTTGGCGAAGAAGCACACATTGCTGGCTGGGGGAGGAGAGAGGAGAAGTGAGAGGAGGGCTTGGTGGCACGCCATCTTCCTGTCCCAAGAAGTCCCTTAGGATTAGGATGGGAAACCCTGAGCCCCCAGCTTGGGGAAAGACAGAAGAAGAAGGCAACATCACCTCTTTCAGATGCCGGGGCTAGGGGATGCTAAACGGAGCATCCTGGGTACCAGTTTTCAAAAGACTCAGAGCAGAGGAAGCGTGGGACCCAGCCTCACTGCATCCTGTCCATGTGATTAGAAGTCTTTGGCGAATAAACCAACATCATTCTCGGTACTTCATATGGGTGGGGAGAGGCGGGGGGCACTAAGAGCTGTGTGCATGTATGTTAACATCAAAGAGATATTCATTGTAATGTGAGACTCCAATGCACCAATAAAAACACGTTAAAAAAAAAAGCCGGGCTTGGTGGCGCACGCTTGTAATCCCAGTACTTTGGGAGGCGGAGACCGGAGGATCCGGATTCGCAGCCAGCCTCAGCTCTCTCTCTCTCTGTCTACTTAGTGAGGCCCTCCACAACTTCGTGAGACCCTGTTTCAAAATAAAGTATAAAAAATAGGGCCGGGGGTGTAGCGCGGAGTAGAATGCCCCTGCATTCAATCCCCGGTACTACAAATAAATAAATAAATAAATAAATAAATAAATAAAAAGAAGTCTTTGGCACCCTGGATGCAGAGTTCCAGGGAGGCCAGGGTTGTAGGGTCAGTGCCCACACAGGCTAGCCAGCATCTCACACAACCTCTTCCCCTCCACGGTTCATCTTGTGCGGTGCTCAAGCAGACAGGGTGGGAGCCTCCGATGACAGCATCTGCCCCTCCCAAAGATGCCTGTGCCAGTGGCCGGGGGGCTGGCCCCTGTCAAGCGTGCTGGTGGGCACGCTGCCTTCCCATATCCTGGGACCCAGAATGTGGCTCTGGCCAGCACTCTACCTGGAGAAACAAAGAAAACGCTCTGCAGGATTTCATTCTTGGTGACCTCAAGGATTTCCTTGGTGACATTCACTAGCCTCCCCACTGTTGGCGGCACCCGTCGGAAGTCCAGGATCCTGAAAGAGAGGGAGCCCTGTTCAGCACCTCTGCAGTGTCGCGCCGACGGTGCCCAGAGCAAAGCCAGTCTAAAGGGTGCAGAAGGAACCCTTATTCCATCAAGCCTCCTGGGGGAAACTTCCCTCCGCTCAAGCTGTGTGGGTGGTCAGCACTTCTCAGACTTGAGTGTGCATCCTGCTCCCCTGGGCATTGCATTCCAAGGCGGGTTCTGGCTTAGTGGGTCGTGGCTGAGATTCTGCAGTTTCAAAAGCTCCAGGGTGGTGCTCATGACGAGGACCCATCCATAGCCCACACTCTGAGAAGCCGTGACTGAGCAGTGAGGAGGAACCTGGGAGTTGAGGGATGTGCGTCCACCTTCTAGCGTGATCACCTTAAGACTCCTTGGGGAAATGTGACGGGCCCTCTTCTCATTTATAGCTCAGGAAACTAGAGCAAAGGGCAATGCCATGCCCAGGGTAGCAACGTGAGCGGTATGACGGGGGTTGTTTTCTTTATAAACTGCTCATTATGTTAGAGGACTTTGTTTTTGTTTTTGTTTTTGTTTTTTTGCGGTACCAGGGATTGAGCGCAGGGGCGTTCTACCTCCGCGCTACACCCCCGGCCCTATTTTTTATACTTTATTTTGAAACCAGGTCTCACGAAGTTGCGGAGGGCCTCACTAAGTAGAGAGAGAGAAAGAGAGAGAGAGAGAGAGAGCTGAGGCTGGCCGCGAACCCGGATCCTCCGGTCTCTGCCTCCCAAAGTACTGGGATTACAAGCGTGCGCCACCACGCCCGGCTGACTTTGTGTTTTTTAATCCGCGGGGTTGGAGAGAGGTATTGGGTTTGAAGGCATCAATCACACTGATATAGGAAAAAGGTGAACAGCCAGAAGAAACAAGTGCCCGTCACCCCATCCCAGGATCTGTCCAGCACCCCCACCTGGGGGACTGGCCCTTGACGTCCACACCACCTCCGTGGACTAGACTTACCTGTCCAGGTGGAAAGCTGCGATCTCAGCGTTGTGTCTCTGGAAGTCAATGAAGTAGAAGAAGTCTGGGGGTGTCTCCTCATCTCGCTGCTGTCTGGAAGGAAGGGAGGAATCACGCCCTGGACTCAGACTTTAGCTGCGAGTCCAGGGACAGAGCTGGTGGCATGGCCAACCATGCTTTTATGCTTTTTGCGTGCACATAGATGAGGGAAGGACAAGTCAGGAATGGCCCGTGGCTCCCTGGGCTGGGGAGAGACGTGCGAGGTAGGAGGAGCCAGGCTTCTGGCAGGACACTGTCCTGTGGTATCACCAATACATGGTTTCCTACCCTAGAAGCTTTGGTGATAGCGACTGATGCTTTAAAAACCCCCAGGAGTTTTGCTTGTTTGTTTTGTTTTTTTTTTGTGGTTCTGGGGATTGAACCCAGGGGTGTTCTACCTCTAAGCTACAACCCCAGCCCTATTTTATTTTTTATTTTGAAATAGAGTCTCACTAAGTTGCTGAGGGGCTTGCTAAGTTGCTGAGGCTGGCTTTGAACCTGCGATCCTCCTGTCTCAGCCCCCAAGTCCTGGGATTCCAGGTGTGTGCCACCACCCCCAGTCATTGCTTCTCATATTTTCAGAAGCACTAATGTGCTCCTCATTGTGCAGTACATTGTAGATATCACATTTATTTTTTATTTTTATTTTTTTGCGGTACCAGGGGTTGAACCCAGGGGCATTCTACCTCCGGGCTATATCCCCAGCCCTATTTTTTATTCTTTATTTGGAAACCGGGTCTCACGAAGTTGCAGAGGGCCTCACTAAGTAGCTGAGGCTGGCCGCGAACCCGGATCCTCCGGTCTCAGCCTCCCAAGTACTGGGATGACAAGCGTGCGCCACCATGACCGGCTCTAGATATCACATTTAAAAACATCACCTGTATGTTCAGAATGTATATCATCCAAGGATAAATTTCCACTGTCACTCTTTAATCAGGGACAAATGCTTTTTGCTTTAAATATTTATAGAAAAAAATGATGTAAAAATACATTTTAAAATACTACTGTATTTGATTTTGGACTCCATTTTATAAAATTGTAGATGCAAGCTTGTTTCATGGCATAGGAATAAGCAGACTTGCTCTTATCACTGAATGGCAGAATTTTTGCATTAAAATTTTGGGGAAAGCAGCTGGTCAATTTGAACAATTTCTGTATTGGTTTCTAATTGCCCAGGCAGGGAAGGGGTTTTAGACTCTTCTTTATGATCCTTTATTTCCCCACAAATGTAACACTGCAGTTCAAGTACTTTTTCGTCACTGACACACGAAAAGTCAAAGTGGAACTCATCTACGCCATAATGGCTTCCGGTTTTTAAAAACCAGAGACAACCTAGTGCGACGTATATGCTTTTACTTTGAGAGCGCAATTCATGGCTCCGGTACCTTCTGGCGAATTTGCAGATTTGTCGTGACATTTCTGCCTCTCATTAATGTCTCCCATTTCTATATCAGTGTCCCTTATGTTGCTTCCCCGACGAGCCTTCTCTCGTGAGGACCCTGTGAACAGGCATGACTGCGACAATAATTTCAAACTTTACCCCAGCCAGCTCCTCGCTGGGGGCTTGCGTTCAGCTGAGTGTCTTCCCAAAGGATCACATGCCATGGGTGACATTTCTGCTCACTGCCATGTGTGCTTAACGACTGTCACTCCCATTTATTTTTATCTATTTACTTTTTTGCTCTACTGGGGATTGAACCCAGGGGCATTTTACCCCCAAGCTACACCCCAGCCCTATTTTTTATCCTTTTATTTTGAAACAAGGTCTCTCACTAAGTTGCGGAGGGCCTCACTAAGTAGCTGAGGCTGGCTGTGAACCTGCGATCCTCTAGTCTCAGCCTCCCAAGTACTGGGATTTCAAGCATGGGCCACCACGCCTGGCTTGTTGCTCCCGTTTAAAAGGGACACAGCTACCCAGGAAATGGAAGCAGGATAATTGCATGAGCCCAGGACTTTGAGGCCAGCCAGGACAACATAGTGAGATCCCCCATCTCTTAAAAATAAAACCAAATCAACACAATTTATTTTTTTATTTTGTGGTACTGGAGGGCCATCTCAGGGCCATTCTACCTCTGAGCTATACCCCCCAGCCCTTTTTACTTTTTATTTTGAAATAGGGTCTCACTAAGTTGCTGAGGCTGGCCTCAAACCTGCGATCCTCCTGTCTTGGTTTCCCAAGTACTAGGATGCCAGGTGTGTATTACCATACCTGGTGTAACACAATTCATTGGCTGATGAATTTCAGTACTTTGTATGCCTGAGCACTTGGCTCATGAGGTCTTCGATGACCCAAAGACAGGATTCTTGTGGAGGTGTGGCACAGACACTAGCAAGGGAATGAACAGTGTTGCTCTTACTAGTTTTTTTTTTTTTGGTACTAGGGATGGAACCCAGGTGCATTCTCCTATGAGCTATAACCCCAGCCCTATATTTTATTCTTTTATTTTGGAACAGGGTCTCACTAAGTTGCAGAGGGCCTCACTAAGTAGCTGAGGTTCACCATGAACCTGCGATCCTCCTGTCTCAGCCTCCCAAGTACTGGGATGACAAGCGTGCATCACCACGCCTGGCTCTTACTAGTTTTAATTGCTAACATTATTATCCCCAATAGTTGTATGCTTGGGGCAGAATGTCCAAAAGAGTCTCCCAATGACTGGTGTGAAGATGGTAGGTCGCCTTTATCACTCTCGGTCCAAGCTCCCCCCAGGGCGGCCATACTGGGTGTGGGGTGCGGAGGAAGGCCTCGCTTACCTCATGGGCTTGAACATGGCCTTCCCGAAGTCCGAGAACCTCAGCACCAGCTTCAGGTGGACGCCGCTGGGTTTCACAACTGCGCAGGGGACAGTGAACGGCTCAGGGCTGTGACTTTGCACTCCCTAGACCCAGCTGATGTCTTCTCTTTTTGCTTATTTAATAAGACCCTGAAGACTAGGATTTGCTTTGCAAAGCCTGCAGGGTAAACGCCAAGTACTGGGATGACAGGCCATGGAGAATGTGTCCAGGGGCTCAGTATGGTATTTCTGCCAGTATAGGAAAAAGGCAAATAATGCAGGGCTCCCCAGATAGATGCTATTGAGAACCCCAAAGAATGATTTCCTAGGAAGACCTGACCTCTCCTCTCTGTGTTTCAACCATACCCTTGCAGACTCTAATTATGCTGTCTATTATATTATTCTAGGCTTGTTTATCTATGTCTTTCTATTTAAGACTACGCCTGGGATGGGACCAGGGTTTGGCAAATCCATGTACCTCAGGTGCAAGTGGGGATTCTTTTTTTTTTTTGTGGTGCTGGGGATTGAATCTAGGAGCATTCTACTTCTGAGCTACACCCCCAGTCCTATATTTTTTTAAATTTTTAAATTGGAAACAGGGTCTCGTTAAGTTGCTGAGAGCCTCCCAAAGTTGCTGAGGTTGGCTTTGAACCTGTGATCCTCCTGTCTCAGCTTCCCAAATACTGGGATTACAGGTGTGCACCCCTTTACCCTGCTTGTTTCCTTAAATCTTAACTCCTGGGTGCCTCTCCCTGTCCCAGCCCTGCTGTAAGCCCTGTGCGGGTCCAGACGATGTCTCACTCACTTTGTGTCTATAAAATGGCAAATGGCAGGTGCTTAAAGAAAAGGAAAGCCTGGGGCTCTAGAAACTTTTAACCGTTGACACATCCCATCCCATGTAGAATTGTGTGTGTGTGTGTGTGTGTGTGTGTGTGCGCGCGCGCGCGCGCGCGCGCGCATGTACACACATGCACATTACTGGGGTTTCAACCCAGGGGTATTCTACCTCTTTTTTTTTTTGTGGTACCGGGGATTGAACCCAGGGGCATTCTACCTCCGAGCTACACCCCCAGCCCTATTTTTATTCTTTATTTTGAAACAGGGTCTCACTAAGTTGCGGAGGGCCTCACTAAGTAGCTGAGGCTGGCCGCGAACCCAGATCCTCCTGTCTCAGCCTCCCAAGTACTGGGATTACAAGCGTGCGCCACCACGCCTAGCATGGCATTTTACCTCTGAGCTATACCCTCAGTCCTATTTTATTTTGAAACAGGGTCTTTCTAAGTGCTGAGGCTGGCCTCAACTTTGTGATCCTCCTGTCTCAACCTCCCAAGTATTGGATTACAGCTGTGGGCCACTGTGCTGGCCACATGTAGACATTTTTGGCGTGTATGCAGCACACTGAGTGGACGGGGCCACTCGTGGCTGAGGTGACTGGCCTGGGGGCTTCAGTGTCCAGACCTGGAACCTGTTCACAGCACCCACAGAAGGTGCTTCCTGCCCTCCTACTTTTCTGATTCTGTCAATCATATACCCCAGGCTTCTCAACCTTGGCTGCCTTAGAATCACCTGGAACATCTCAGAAATTCTGATGCCCAGGCCTTGCCCTCTGCACCGAGCCAAAACCTCTGGTGATGGAGGCCAGACAAGGGCACTGTTTTTTTTTTTTTTGGTACTGGGGATTGAACCCAGGGACATTCTACCTCGGAGCTACACCCCCACCCCCATTTATTCTTTATTTTGAAACAGGGTCTCACTAAGTTGCAGTCAAGAGCACTTTCTAAGACTCCCCAGGTAACTAATATGTGGCCAGCAACGTGAACCACTGTCCCGTACAACTGCCTCTTAAATTTGAAAACATCCTTCTATTGGTTGAGAATTTTGTTAAAATCCAATTTCCGATTCAGAGAATCAGAGATTGAGAGTGTTCCTCTCTCACAAGCTCCCCAATGATGCCGGCGATGCTTGTCCCCGGACCACACTGGACTAAGGAGATCCTACGCCAGCGTTCCTCTTCAGTGTTTTTTCCTTTTATGGGTGAGTGGGGAGGAATGTTGAGTTGTCAGAGATGAGGCGGGGAGAGTCCCCGCCGGGGTGGGTGCTGGGCTTGCTGTGACAGCGAGGGGACTGGATGGAGCCCGGGAAGGTCACTTACTCTGGGTGCAGTCACACGCCCCCAGCAAGGCTTTCTCGTCCTGACTGTAATCTATGAAAAAGGAGACGGGGGAATGAGAACTCGCAGCCATGTGCCCAAGACAGCCAACCACAAAGGGTCCTGGACTCCGATTCAGACCATCAGCAGAGACGACTGTCCTGTAGGTTGGGGACCACAGCCTCGACCATCCAGAAGGGGATCTCCCAGAGACCGCGGGGCTACAGCTTCCCACCCAGCTCCATCCCAGGCCCCACGCTCTCTAGCCCTTTAATGCTCAGCCCAGCCATACCTGGCTGGGACACTCAGTCTAGTTTGGTCTCTGCTAATAATTTGCTGCATGACATAGACTGTCGTAGTGCTTGGGGTCAGCAGGCCTGTGTGTGAATCCCAGCTGCAGTGCTGGGTTCTTGGCCAGTTATTTAACCTCTCTGAATCTCAGTTTTCCCATCTGTAAAAAGGCAACAATAATGTCTGTGCCATAAAGTCATTGTAGAAGAGAGAAAGTGTTGCCTGGTTTGAGTGAAACAATAAATGGTAGCCATCACCCTTCTTCTGGTGTATAGAATACTACCTAATACCTCCATTATGGGATCATGATGAGATTAAAGTTATAAGATCTCTTTTAAAAGGAAAGTATTTTTCTTCTGTTTTTCTTTTTGTACTGGGGCTTGAACCCAGGGGCATTCTATCTCTGGGAAACACCCCAACCCTGTTTATTTATTTATTTATTTACTTATTTATTTACTTTTTAGTTTTTTCGTGGAACTGAGGATTGAACCCCGGAGCAGTCTACCTCTGAGCTACACCCCCAGCCCTATTTTATATTTTTATTTCTTTTTTTTTTTTTGTGGTACTGGGGATTGAACGCAGGGGCGTTCTACCTCCGCGCTACACCCCCGGCCCTATATTTTATACTTTATTTTGAAACCGGGTCTCATGAAGTTGCGGAGGGCCTCACTAAGTAGAGAGAGAGAGAGAGGG
>PVJS01050787.1:0-14194 GCA_004027185.1 Glis glis | reverse complement strand
AGCACCTTTTCATATGCTTATGTTGTATCCATAGATCTTCTGTGTCTATTGAAACATTTTGCCAGGTTTTAGAACCAGATTGTTTTCTTATTGTTTAGTCTTGAAAGCTTGTCATATATTCTAGATACAAGTACTTTGCCAGAAAAGTAATTTGCAAATATTTTCTCCCATTCTGTGGTTGGTCTTTCCATTTCTTACAAAGATGGGCTAACCTTACATAATCATGGAGCTATTAAATAAGATTCTAGTACATTTCCAAATAGTTGTTATCCTTTAATAAAAAGCAAGCTTAACCAATTAATTAGAATGGCGACCTCAGGTGAGAAAATTTAAAAAATGAACATCAGTAAATGAGGATTTATAAACTAGTGCAGAGAGAGACCTTTCATACTGATAACTGAAGATTATGATTAATTTGAATTCTCAATGCCTAAGGTCCAAGAATGTACGATTAACTACTACAAACACAGCAACAGCAGCAATACAACATACCAGTGAGCTCAGATGGCTTCCCATTGCTCTTAAATTAAAATCCAAGTCCAGACACGGCCCACCTCTTTGACCTCACTATGCTGTCTTTTGTCATGATGTACAAACATATTACCTTTGATTTCGTCTCTCATACACGCAGAGATCCTTCCTGCCAAAGGACCTTTACTCTGGGCTTTGTCTCTGCCTATATCACGTTCCCACAATGGCTTCCTGATGCCATTTAATCGTCAGCACAAATGCCACCTTGTCAGACACACCTGTCTTTACATCTCAACAAAAAGCACCCATGCCTGCTTCTCACTCTGTCTCATACCTTGCTTTGTTAACTTCACAGTAGCTGCCACCTGTTTGAAATCACCTTGCTCCTAGGATGACCTTTCCATTGTTTTGCTCCCTCTGCCCCACTCGCTAGAGTGAATGCTCCTTCAGAGTGGAGGGACACTGAGATTCAGAGTATCACTGCTGACTCCAAGCACAAAACCCAGCACCTGACACATAATAAACACTCAGTAAATATTTTAACAAATAAATGACTGAATGATGAAGTGATAACAATACACCTATTAGAATGATGCTTTGTGTTCCTAAGTTTTATGAACAAAATTCTAACTCATTAGCCCTTACTAAGAATTGGTAAGCATTTATATCCAAAAAATGTCTACTGCTCAATTATTTTTATAGAGTAACAAATTAACCCTATAGTAATCAAAGGAATAAACAAGATTAAGACAAATGTAAAGATTGCTAACATAAATATATAACAACATCTCAATATTGGACAAGTATGAACTTTAAGCAATGCATACATGGTCTTTAGGTTTTCTTGACTTCTTCTGAAGCATTAAGGTCATGACTTCCCTCATAATTTCTACAGCTGTTCCAATATAAGAAACCATAAAACTAGTGATCTGAGGCAGTTGGTTAAATAGATCATGAACAACATAATAGAGTAGAAGTTGAATTTTATTCTTTTGAATCAAGAGGTTGAGTATTTGTCAGCACTAGCACAAACACTTCCTTTAAAAAACACAATTTAGAAAATATTTTAGAAGAATTATAATTCTTTTTAAGAGAATTTAAAAGAGTTAGTATGTGATGAATTCATTTTACATCATAAAATTGATATGTTGTCAACATTTGTCCTAAAAAAATAATATCTGTTAAATATATATGTGTATGTGCTTTTATACATATGATACACACATATTGAGACTCTGCTATATGGTAGCCATTCAGCTGAGCAGCAGGAATATAACAGTCAATGAACTATATGAGCCCTGTGTTCATTGCACTTAGGGTTTACAGGAGATAATGCTAATCTTATTCATCTGTTGTATACCTAATCACTGACCGCTACTTAATAGGCAATTACAATAGCATGGTAAGTGCTGTAACTGAATGCTACAGGAGCACATAAAATGACCATCTTTTGCTGACAGGATTTGGCAGGCTAGAGACTGATTGACACTAAGACACAAAGTATAAATAAAAACCAGCAGGTAACCATGGGTGTAGTAGCTTAGGTGAGGGATTCAGCAGAGAAAGGAGCAAAGGGCAAACTGGAGAAATAAAAGTACTTTCATATGAGACAAGAAAGTGGGCCCATACGATTGGGTTTATTTATATCTGTCATGTGAGTCTAATCACGCAGATTTATATAAATATTACTTTATAAGAAAATGCTTCTTTGTAATTTATCTCTTTGAGAATTTTCTCTAGTGCTGGTTTGGAAGACATGCATTCTTTCAGCTTCTGTTTGTCGTGGAAGATTTTTATTTCCTCATCAAAGTTGAAAGGTATCTTTGCTGGGTGGAGTAGTCTTGGCTGGAAGTTGTTTTCTTTAAGAGTTTGGAATATGTTGTTTCAGGCACTCCTGGCTTTCATGACTTGGTTTGAGAAGTCTGGAGTGATTCTTATTGGTTTGCCTCTGAATATCACTTGGTCTTTTACTCTCATTGCCTTTAAGATTCTCTCGTTGGCCCCTACATTAGTCAATTTGATTATTATGTGGCATGGTAAAGCTTTTTTCTGATCTTGTCTAATGGAGATTCTATATGTTTCTTGTACCTGTGTGTCGACCTCTTTTCTATGTTTGGAAAATTTTCTAATGTGATTTCTCTGAAATGATTATTTATTCCTTTGGATTCAGCTTCCCTCTTCTATGCCTATTATTCATAGGTTTGCTCTTTTAAAATTGGCCAACATCTCTTCAGTGTCCAATTCGTGCTGTCAAATTGTTTTATCTAAATTATATACTATGCATTCATTTTTGGAGAGGTTATCTTTTATGATTGAGAAAAGAAGAACTGAAACTATCTCTAGTTGCAGATGACATGATATTAGAAGATCCAATAAACTCAACCAAAAGGCTTATAGAACTGCTCAACATATTCAGCAAAGCGTCTGGATACAAAATCAATCTTAAAAATCTTTTCTGTATGCCATCCATAAATCCACTGAAAAAGAAATCCAGGAGACATTTCCACTCACGATATCCACCTAAACAATAAAATACTTAGGAATAACCCTAACCAAGGAGGTAAAAGACCTCTACAAGGTAAATTACAAAACATTGATAAAAGAAATTGAAGAAGATCTTTGAAGGTGGAAGGACCTCCCACGTTCTTGGATAGGCAGAATAAATATCATCAAAATGGCCATTCTTCCAAAAGTGATCTACAGATTCAATGCAATACCCAGTCAATTACCAAGGTCATTCCTCACAGACATAGAAAAATCAGTCCTTAAATTCATTTGCAAGAACAAAAAAAACAGAATAACCAAAGTAATTCTCAGCAACAAAAACCAAGCAGGAGGCATCACAATACCTGACTTCAAACTATACTACAGAGCCATAGTAATAAAAATAGCACAGTACTGGCACAAAAGCAGACACATAGACAAATGGAACAGAATAGAAGGCTCAGAAACAAGTCTGCACACTTACAGCCAATTGATTTTTGAAAAAGGGGCCAAAAACATACACTGGAAAAAAGATAGCCTCTTCAACTAATGGTGTTGGCAGAAAAATGGAAATCCATTTTTATTCATATGCAGAAAAATGGAAATAAACCCCACTTTCTTACCCTGCACAAGAATCAATTCAATATGGATCAAAGACCTGGAAATTAGACCAGAGACCTTGCAGCTACTTGAAGAGGGCATCGGACCAACACTCCAACACATAGGCATGGGTAAAAACTTCCTCGACAAGACTCCAAAGGCACAAGAAATTAAAATGAGGATCAATATATGGAATTGCATTAAACTGAAGAGCTTCTGTAAAGCAAAGGAAACTATCAAGATCCTCAATAGAGAGTTGACAGAATGGGAGATTTTTGCCAGCTACTCCTTTGATAGAGGACTAATATCTAGAATATACAGAAAACTCAAGAAACTCATCACTAAAAAATCAACCCAATCAAAAAATGGGCAAGTGAACTAAATAGACACTTCACAGAAGAAATACAAATGGCCAAAAAGTGTATGAAAAAATGTTCTCAACATCATTAGCAATCAGAGAGCTGCAAATCAAAACTACCCTGAGATTTCACCCAACCCCAATTAGAATGGCAATCATTGAAAACACAAACAATAACAAATGCTAGCAAGGATGTGGATAAGTAGGAACTCTAATACACTGTTGGTGGGATTGCAAATTAGTGCAACCACTTTGGAAAACAGTGTGGAGGATCCTCAGAAGACTGGGAATGAACCTACCATATGACCTAAAAATACCACTTCTAGCTATCTACCCAAAAGAATGGAAACCAAACTACCAGACTAATGCATGCATATCTGTGTTTATAGCTGCACAATTCACAATTGCCAAACTATGAAGCCTGCTAAGATGTCTATCAACAGATGAATGGATTACAAAACTATGGGATATGTACACAATGGAATTTTATGTAGCCAAAAGAACAAAATTACATCATTTACAGGGGAATGGATGGAATTAGAAAACATTATGCTAAGTGAGATCAATCTGTCACAAAAAGTGAAAAGTTGGATGTCCTCCCTAATATGCGGAAGCTAGGGAGAATGGGACACACAAGGGACTCCAGACAAAGATGGAGGAAACCTTAGATGAGTAAAGAAGACGACCTGAGGGAGATGGGAGGGGGAAACAGGGAAACACCCTAATGCACATGATGTACATACACAAACTTACCAAAGTCAATCACTATGCTGAGCACGAGAAGGAGGAAACGGGGTGAGAATTGGGGGTGGGAATTGGGGGAGGGCTAAATGAGCGATGTGTGCATGTATGCTTCTACCACCCTGAAACTCATCAAGATGTATGATAACAATGCACCAGTAAATAAATAAAAAAAGAAAATACTTACATATTTTTTCTCAGCATCCAAGTTGTTCTATGAGGGTTGTTTCTAAGGGGTAATCTTAGCTGCTTGCTCATTATGATCCTATTGAATACACTGCTCACTTGCTAAGTGGTGACTTCATCAGCCCTGACAGACTGAATATATTTCTCCAAATATTTGATTTGCTAGCAAACTGACTCGGAAGCTTGTCAAAATAGATTATTTAATCATATAATATATAAAAATATATCACCAATAACAGTAAAATATTGTTCATGTCAAGCTGCACTGATAGAATACTCCAAGCCTTCATTTATAAGCACAGATCATAAAGTCTTTGGGGGGAAAATTGTTAAATACACAAAATATATTAACAACATTGAACTAGATTGATGACTTGGAGAAACTGTAATGATGAGAAAAATGTTCAATTTTTGCGCAGAGTTTTATGACCATAACTGCTGGGAATTTTTATTTTTTCATTACGTTGAAAAGGAGGCAATGACTGTTTGCCGCAAGCTAAGGGGAACGCATGAAGGAAATGGATTTGATCCAGGAAAAAAACAGCACTCAAAGTGGATTGGCATTTTTAAAATATTGTAAAACCTCCTTCCTTGGTCTCTCTTTGGTGTGAGTGCATGCAGCTACTGGAGCCCAAATCCCATAGTGGCAAGAGGAGTAGGCCTGGGGGTCCTGCTTAGTAATGAGAGAAAATGGGATAGGGAAGGCAGTATGGAACCATTGTGTCTCAAATGAGGTATTTTAGTACTTTTAAAGGAAACAAGAACATAATTATAGAATGTAGCTATATGTCTTTTGAGATGTATAGAAAATATTCTCATGAAATTGCATTTATAAAATGTGGGCTACTGCTGTTAGGAATGTTGCTTCAAATTCCTTTTGATAGGTTGTTGGTAAATGAGATACTAGGTTTCTTATTTTTGTTTTTTGGTTTTGGGGGTTTTTTGTTTGTTTGTCTTTTGTTTTTTTTGCTGGGGTCATTTTTTTTTAAATTAAGACTTGGTCAGCATTCACTAGAAATAATTATTACCTGACAGCTATACTCAATCTTGTATATTGCTATTATACCTGCCTTGCTCTTCTCAGAAGACACACCAAAGAAATGTATAGTAGGACATCATGATACTACATGTATAGTAGGACATCATGATACTACATGATTTTTGTGTACATATATTTGACTATGCATGAGGAAGAAGAGACAAAGAGAGAGAGACAGAGGAGACTTCCTGGAAGAAGCAGTAATGGCCTTGTTTAGAATTAAAAAAAAATCTAAGGCCCAATTAGTAAAACTTAAGTCACTTCCTATACAACCTTGGGATAATAAATTCTCATCTTTCTTACCTTCAGGACAATGCCCACATGTGCTCCGTCTTTGACTCCATATCACATGATCACTTCCATTTAGTGGTGTCTTCTGATCTAGTAATTCCATATTTAAGGTTCTTCACTGAGGATATAATACAATTTAGGAAGGAGCCTTCACATATAATGATATTTATTTCAGTCTTTTTGTTTGTTATCATATAAAATAGACAGTAAATTATGCAAATTAGCTTTAAATTATATTTTTATGCACAACAATGAAATCAAGTGATAAAATTGTATATTCAAAGTTTTTAATGACATACCTACTCATGATATTTGAATTTAAATAAGAAATTGAAATAAAAACATAGGATGTGGCAAATGCAAGTGGATAGAAAAATAATTTGTACATATAGAATATGAATGTAGATGTGTGTATATATATATATGAGTGTTCATACATATACACACAAACACACATACATGAACATATTTACCAAAAAAAAGGCTTAAAGTATACATGTGAAAAAAGGATAATACATTTTTGTTCTAGGCAGTGGTGTCATGAAGGAGTTTAAGATTTTTTTGTTTCACTATTATATTTTCTAAGTTTTCTATAACGTACATGTTTTACCTAGAAGGGAGGGCTAAATGTGCAATGTGTGCATGTATGATGTTCATACCCTGACATATATCAAAATGTATAATTACAATGCACCAATAAATGAACATAAAAAGTTAAAAAAAAGAATAAAAAGTAAGTAACATTAAAGCTCTTTTAAGTCTCAAAATTAACTAGATGATCTACTCTTTATCCATTTCATAGTTTGAGTTAGATCTATATCACATAACCTGGCTAATCTCCAGGGATAGTTTTGTGTGTGTGATTGTTTGTGTTACTAGAGATTGAATTCAGGAGCATTTTACCTCTGAGCTATTCTCCCAGCTTTTTTCATTTATTTTGAAACAGGGTCTTGCTAAGTTGAGGCTGGCCTCATACCTGTGAAACCTGTGATCTTGTCTCAATCTCTGAAAACTGGAATGATAGACATGCCCCACCATGCCCAGCTCTTGTTTTGTTTGTTTATTGTTTTAATACAGTTTGCAAGACCCCATCCTTGTGGAATGAATTAGCCTCTTTAAAGATGGCGACTGGGAACTAGTGTCTTAACAAAACTCGGCGGGATTTTGATTTTAAAGCAGATCTTCAAAGTCATGATCTAAGTAACAAATGCAAATGCGTCCTGTCTTAATCATGGAAACCCAGCAAGTGTTAGACACCACCTTTATGGAAGCCACACTTTATCATAAATGCAAATTAAGCCACACACCTAACCACACACAGAGTTAGAACATCAGATCAGATCTCCTGACTTCAAGCACTTTTACGGTTCTCTCTCTAATGCTACATACACATCCTTAAGCCCTTTCGGTCCGTGACACTCTCCTAGAACCACTTGCAATTTTGCTTCTTTCCTGAAATAGCAAAGATATTTGTCATTTCTTTTTCAGTAGTAATTGTTCTTTGAAGGATGGAACAAAATATTAACACACAACATTTCAAGAAGCCACAGTCATCAAAGACTGAAGACTCTTAGTACTGCTGTCTACTTGAGTCAAACCTAACTATCTAGAAGTAAGTCCTATGCTTTCAAAGAAACTTGAGACATTGCTAGAAGTACAATGTGAAATAACTGAAAATGAACTTAATATAGTTAATGTAATATTTTTACAATCATGTGTACCTTAGGAAGATGAAAATCTATATCAAAGTTAAAATTAAAATTTTGAGATACTATTTTCTATTTTTACCAGCTGTAAAAGGGAACTGATAGGGGTATGAGTGGATTTTTTATATGCCTACAGAGATTCTCTATTTATTGTGTCTAGAGTCCCAGAGTGCAACTACTAGAAAACAGAAGAGAAAGGATAAAGCGTTATGATGCCAGTAGAATCAGTCTGGAAGTGTACCGCTGTGCACACCTCCAGCCCTTTTTATTTTGAAACATGATCTTGCTAAGTTACTACATGCTGCAGCCTTGCACACACTGGGATTACAGGTGTGCACCACTTTACCCGGTTATATTCTTCCATTTCTCAATCACAGAATAGCTCAGACCAGGAGTTTTTAACCTTTCCTGGAAATAGACCCCTTTGAAAAGCTGTAGAAAGATCTAGGTCTTCTACACTGATCTTTAATGCAAACATAACACTTTTGTGTAGACTATCCAACGAGGTCCACTGGTTGCCTGAAACTATGGTGACCATAAACCTGGTTTTCCCCGGGCAGTTCCAGTTTGACCAGCCAGTGTCCCAAATGTCTGTAATAGTGTCCTAGTTAGAAGAAATCATATAGCTCTATCCCTAAAAACCAGTTACATTTAAAACATTACATGTCCATTCTTTATTGTTTTCTTGATAAAGACTATGCTTGTCTTTCTTTTCATGTTATACTTCCCTTTGGTATACAAGATAAAGTTGCAAACAATGGACCAATATCAACAAGGGTGAAAAGCCAAGTACCCAAAATTATTGCCTTTGTTGTCAGACTGTCCCAATGGTTTCCTTACTCTTTCAGTTTCCAAGTATTTAGTATTCCCCAAACTCATATGTCAACTACTAATCTTCAGTACCTTAGAATCTGACTAATTTGTAGATACGATCTTTAAGAGAGGTGAACAAATCGAAATGAAGTCACTAAGCTGGGCCTAATCCAATATGATGGGTGTCCGTCTAAGAACAGGAAATTTGGACAAGACTAGTACGGAGAAAAGAAATCATGAAGAGTCAGGGGTGAGATGCCTCTACAGATGAAGGACAGCTGACAGAGACGAAATCAACCCTGCCCACATCTTGACCCCAGACTTCCAGCCTCCACTATTTAAGCCACTGACAATGGGATTCTTTGTTAGGGCAGCCCTATAAAACTAATATACTTAAGAACTGATCTTCATGTTTCCAAGAGTCAATGCAGTTATGAAAACTTTTAGTTATGTAACCAAAGCTCAACAATTAACCATACACAGTGCTCATTTTGTTGATTAAAGAGTGACATTACCCTCCTCATTTACTACGCTTCAGAACTTGTCCCCAATGTACTGTGGAACATTAAATGTTTAGGATATAATGAACATTCACTGTAGAAGTGTCTAATAATAATACAGAGGAAGTATCCTTGTGAAACATTTTTCAGTACTAACTTCAAGTAAGAAGTGACTTCTTCCCACCAAAGAAGATTTTGAAATAGGATTATCACCAACATGTGCTGATCAGGGTGGAGAAAACCCAGAAAGTCCAAAAGACTCAGGAACAGTTCTTTGTCCCTGTTTGGAAGCTTGGTCTAGACATTCTTGAAATCGGTCAAAAAGCAGGTATCCTGCACTTAAAAACTATACCAGAAAACAACAAAACCTTCCTAAAATTAATTCCAAAAGTTTCTGCACTAAAATTAAAATTTGCTGTAGTAAATTTCCTTATGTTAAGTAAATATAAACAAAGAGGCAGAAGATAAATCCAGTTTGCGTTGGAACTACTCCCTCATTCGCACATATGAAAAGCGATCATTAATTCTAACATGACTTGAAGATAGTAGTGTATTGTATACATCTGTAGTATATCACTACATAAAATTCTGTGTAGTAAACAATACATAGTTATCACTCCAGAGCGTAGGTAACATGTCTTCCATACTTTTTTTCACATATTCTTAAAAATCCCAAGTAACCTTTCAAGAATTGTCACAACAAGGTGTTAACACTAGGTAGAGACCACAAAGTCTATTGTCCGTATACATCAAAATTGGGTAAGCAACCCGGGCATGGTGGTGCACGCTTGTAATCCCAGTACTTGGGAGGCTGAAACAAGGAGGATCCGGGTTCGCGGCCAGCCTCAGTTACTTAGTGAGGCCCTCGGCAACTTAGTGAGACCCTGTTTCAAAATAAAGAATAAAAAATAGGTCTGGGGTATAGCTCAGAGGTAGAATGCCCCTGGGTTCAACCCCCGGTACCGAAAAAAAAATTGGGTAAGCAACTTCATGGAATCGCATACTGACAAAACTTGTTTTTGTCTCAGGGTAATGGATGTTAATGTATGTGTTGTAAACTGGGTGCCATAAAGCTGGGTACCATGATTCTTTTTAATACAATCATATTAACCAGGTATTTAGACAACATAGCCAAAGTAAAATTTTCACTCTTCCTGTATACTTGAGCTAGTGTACAAACACATTTACGAACACACACACATTACTCAGGAATATGAGGCGCTTCACAGACCTTCACTCTAAAAAGCAGCTACTGTATGCTTTTGCAATTAGACATATGTTCCCACTTACTTTAATTACGGCAATCAGCACTCAAATATACTTGATTAATCACTTTCTAGAAAACAAAAAGTGTCCTACTTTACATATAATAGAAAAACCAGTAACTTAATTTCTGTGACCCAAGATTACTTGGGAACATTTTGTAAAGGAAAAAAAAGTCACCTAATATCTAAATGACTCTACAGAATCTAGAAATATCTATTGTTAATTTCATAGAGAAGTGACCCAACACACCATAAAGGTATTTTTAAACAATAAATTGATTTTCCACAAAATAAACCAACTACTTTGAAAACTTTTCTGTCTTTAAAAATAATCATCTTGGCCGGGCATTGTGGCGCACACTTGTAATCCCAGTACTTGGGAGACGGAGACCAGAGGATCTGGGTTCACAGCCAGCCTCAGCTAATTAGTGAGGCCCTCTGCAACTTTGTGAGACCTGGTTTCAAAATAAAGGATAAAAAATAGGGCCGGGGGCATAGGTCGGAGGTAGAACGCCCCCGGGTTCAATCCCCGGTACTGCAAAAAAAATAATAATCATCTTGAATTTGCATCATTCCCTGTTAAGGCCCCACTTACGGCATTGTGCTTTTTAGCATTTTTCAATTTTTTGCATCAATTTTCTAGAGTGCTCTTAATTTACATTGAATTTTATTCTTTTAAATGAAACACAATGTCATTTTAGGCAAAGCTCAACCAAACACTTTGGCATTAGCCTTTTGCAGTCAGTCCTTGAATTTACTGGACATTTTAATTATTTCAACCGTGAAGTTGAAAATGTGTGGTAAAGAGTTTTACCATCAGTCTAATAATAATAAAATAAGAACAATGACTATCGCATATATCACGCATGATTTCAAGCATTTCAAAATATTAACCATTTAACCCTCCAAAAATCCCTTTGAGTAACCGCTATTCTATTTATAGAAATGAGGACACTGAGGTTAAGAAAGGTTAAAACAGCTTGCTCAGTTCACAAAGCCAGTATGTAACAGAGCCAGAGATCCTCCCTGCCCCCAAGGTAATCTGTCCCCCACTTCTGTGACCCAAGCCATTCTTGGGTCAGACCTGCTTCAATGTAACTCACTTCACCTAGTGTGAGGTTAACGTTAAGTCCCCTTGCTATTAAAATGGAATCCGTTGTAGAATCATAAAGTTATAAGAGATTTTTTTTTGGAAAAAATGTAAGAGAATATGGATAGCTAGTTTTCTTCAGTGCACGCGCGCGCGCGCGTGTGTGTGTGTGTGTGTGTGTGTGTAGGAATTTAATCCAGGGACATTCTCCCTCCAAGCTACAGCCTTGGCTCTATTCCTTTTCTTTTATTTTTTTTTTTTTCTTTTTGGAACAGGGTCTCACTAAGCTGCTGAAAGTCTCGCTAAGTTGCCGAGGCTGGCTTCAAACCTGCGAATCCCCTGTGTCAGCCCCCCAGGTACTGGGATTACAGGCATGCACCACCACATCCGGTCTTCTGCATATATCTTAAAATGAATCTTGGTTATAGAACATCTTAACTGTGAAAATGGGCCAAAAATGGTTCAAGTCACAATTTTATATTTCCAAGTTTCTTAGTGAAAAAATATGAAGTGGTCACGCTACCAATTACTTGAATTAAACAGCTGTTTTACTTAACCATTAAAGTTAAAAATAATTCTCATTTCTTTCCACTAATTAAAGGGGAAAAAATAAAATTATGGGGTAGAAGTAAGAGAATAAAGTGAAAGAAGAGGGTGCAAAGGAGCAAAAACCAGTTCATACTCCCAGGAGCCTTTCACTTATGTTGCACAATAATCAAAGCCCATCAGAATTTCCAGCATCATAAAAAATAATAATAGTAATATCTGGGGACTATTTGGGCTTTATTCAAAACTGTAACAAAAATAAAACTCTGATATAATTTTAATATGCTTAATGAAACTTTAGGCTGTTATATTGTTGTTGTTATCAGTGGTGGTGGTTGTGTATGTGTGTGTGTGTGTGTGTGTGTGTGTGTGTGTATGTGTATTTATAATTAAGCCAATATTTTCCTGTGAATTTTCCAAGTCTTCAGAGACATGCTTCCACAGATCAGTGAAAACTAATTTTGCTGAACTTTGCTGGAACTTAACTTTAGGTGTGGCGGTTACTGGGAGAACCATACTTTTTTTGATCTTTAGGACTCAGGAAAGATGTCAGAGATAAAGGTTATTTCATTTTATCCCATCTTTTTTTTTTTAACTTTTTGTGCATAAATGAACTTCAAAACCGTTCTCCATCTCCCCTTCCCCCCCACCACATAACCACTCTTATTCTTTTGGGAATGTGCTGCTCCCACACCACTGACGCCCACATTATGATTCTGGTGTGGCTCTCCATCACTGTCTAATACTCTGTAGCCATGGTGATTGCTCCAGAGTTTGGGCTTATGTCTAAATCAGGCCATTTAGACCTCTGGTCCCACATTTTTATGTAATGAATTAGAGAAAGACATCTCCCTGCCCTGAGACTGCTGAACTATACCAATGCCAGCCTAGAGCTGTCTGTGTCCGTTTCCTCCCTTTTAGGTGCTCATGTAGGAATAGCTTGTCTGCAACGGAGAAATAGAAGGATGAAAAGGTTTTAGGGCTCACTCCAACAGGTAGTCAACTACCCAGTCAGAAGGAACACAGACCTCCACAAGACTGCCTTATTGCTGACACCAACTGCGAGTTCAAAGTTTTGCCAAAACCACCCTCATGCTTGACAATTAACTAGGAGGACCCACAGAGCCTATTGAAAGCTGTTATTCTGATGGATATAATTTAATACAGGGAAAAGATACAGATTAAAAGTCATCCAAGGAAAGAAGTGCCTGTGGCAGGGTTCAGAAGCTTTCAGACTCACAGCTTCTGTTGTCCTTTCCCCACTGAGTCAGGACGCATTACTCTCCTGGCACTGATGTGTGACAACATGCATAGAGTAGTGTCAACCAGAGGCGCTCAGCATGCTCAGAATTTGTATTGGGGCTCTATTATGTAGGCACAATGGATTGCCCATGTGGCCAATTTCAGTCTTGATGTAGACTGATACATCCTGACTCAAAGCCTCACCCTAAATTACATTTTTAATCTTTCTGGCATGGCCAGTCCCCACCCTAATATTACAGGTCTGCCAAATTCCCTACTATCTGTCTTGGCCAACATTCTCATGGCTGTAATCCAAACCAACTGACCACACAACTTAGAGGAAGGAATATTTATTTGCTCAAAGTTTTTGGAGATCTAGAGGTTCAATCCATGTTAGGCAGATGTGCAGAGATCAGGGCATGGTGGCAGGAAGTGGAGAGAGGGAGAGCACAAGGCTCCACTCTCACATCATAGAAGCCAGAAGCAGAGAGCCAGCAGAGGGAGGTGAAAACCATTATAATCCCCAAGGCTACTCCTCGGGGACCCCTCCTTAGCAATCAAGCCTCACTTCCAACATTCATACTTTATTTCTGTGATGGCTAGGGGGACATTCTAGATCCAAACTGCTATACTATCCACAGGCCTACACAAAGATAGGAGAAAAAAATACATAAATACAGAGAGAGAAAGAGAGAGATCATGCACTGAGTACAGTATTAGATGGTGCTAAAAAATGGTAACACCCTATTTTTCCAAATAACATAAGTCAATACATTAATTTTTTGTCTAAACAAGTTTTATCTCAGTTCCTATCACTTTTAAATGAGAGAGAAGAAGAAGAAGAAGAAGAAGAAGAAGAAGA
>PVJS01050786.1:0-14194 GCA_004027185.1 Glis glis | reverse complement strand
CAAAAAAAAAAAAAAAAAAAAAAAAAAAAAGAAAGAAAAAGAAAAAAGAAAGGAGTACTCTCGGGGCATAAACAAATCAGGAACCCAAAGAGCAAGCAAGCATACCCAGAAGCCAACTTTCATCATGAGACACTGAGCACTAAGTAAATGTGAGTGTTAATGTTCATGGTCCTGACAAAAAAGAACAGAATGATGTCAAATAGCTGTCTGTTTACCGTGAACCTTTGGTGTGCCATGGTAGGAGAATATTCGCTTTAAGGATTTGAAATAATTTGGTCTTTTTGAAGATTTGTAGCCCAAAATCTTATGTAAGTGGTCCCA
Source organism: Glis glis (assembly GCA_004027185.1). Classification (NCBI taxonomy): domain Eukaryota; kingdom Metazoa; phylum Chordata; class Mammalia; order Rodentia; family Gliridae; genus Glis; species Glis glis. Next base: position 13,873 of record PVJS01050786.1, on the reverse strand, counting down.
GAAAAACTCATACAGAGGATTAAGTCTTAAAATAGTTCCAAATCAGTAGAGCAACCTAAGCAAAATACTCTGCAAGAACTCAACAGTAGCTCACAGTTTAAAATAGAAAAAGTACCAGGGAACATGGCACTATGAGTGGGAGCCAGTCAATGTGCAAAAATCCCAAACATTAAAAACAGGTCATCTAAATTGGAGGAGTAAACTATATTTCCTGATGACATGATCCTGGATGTGGAAAAGGCTGTATATCTGGTATAGTGCTTGCCTTGCACCCACAAGCGCCAGGGTTCAATCTCCAGTGTGCACCCATGCCCCCCCCCACACACAAAAGAAAATTAATGGAAAATACTTAAAGCTAATAAATGAATTCAGAGAATTTATAGGATACAAAATCAGAAAAATCAGTTGTTTATAACAAGGAGCAAAAATTAAAATACATTCACAATAGCATCAAAAAGAATAAAATAGGAATCAACCATGGAAGAGCAAAACTTGTACAATGAAAACTATGAAACATTTCTGAAAGGAATTAGAGAAGTAGTTAAATGGAAAGATATCCTGCATTCATGGATTAGAAGATTAGATATTGTTGAGATAATATGATTTCAAAGCAATCTACAGATTCAATGCAACCCCTATCATAATCCCAGTGACTTTTGTAGAAATAAAAAAGATTCAGAAGTTCATATGATATTCCAGAGTCAATCTCTTTAAAAAGCGCAATGGTGAACCAGGCATGGTGGCACATGCTTGTAATCCCAGTACTTGGGAGGCTGAGAAAGGAGGATCACAGGTTTGAGGACAGCCTCAGCAGGTGTAGCTTGGAGGTGGAGTTCCCCTGGGTTCAATCCCCAGTACCAAAAAAAAAAAAAAAAAGCACAAAGGTAAAAGACTCAAACTACTACTACAAAGCTGCAAGAATCCAAAGTGGTACTAGCATAAAGATAGATATGTAGGTCCATGAAATAGGATTGAGAAATAAACGCATACATTTATGGTCAACTGATGTTTAACAAGGGTGTTCAGTGGGGAAAAAATAGTCTCTTCAACAAATGGTACCTGACAATTAGATAAATATATGCAGAAAATTAATTTGGATCTCCACCTCACATCATATACAAAAATTAGCTCAAAATGGATCAAAGTCCTAAATGTGAGAACTAAAACAAAACTCTCAGAAGAAAACGAGAGTATGTTGATGCCCTTTGATTTGGCAATATTCAGATATACCAGAAACACAAGCAACCAAAGAAAAAAAATAGCGACTTATTAAAATTGCAATTTTTTGTGTCAAATGACATTTAGTAAAAGACAATCTACTGAATGAAAAAGATATTTGCAAAAAAGATTTTTTTGCTAAATAATAGGAAAAAATTTGAATAGATATTTTGTAAAGAAAAACACACGTCCAGCAAAAAAGATGCTCATCATCATTAGTTATTAGAGAAATGCAATTCAAAACCACCCAAGGGCATTCTACCTCTGAGCTACACCCCCAGCCCTATTTTTTATTCTTTATTTTGAAACAGGGTCTCCCTAAGTTGCAGAGGGCCTCACTAATGGTAGCTGAGGCTGGCTGTGAACCTGGATCCTCCAGTCTCAGCCTTCCAATTACTGGGATTACAAGCATGCTCCACCATGCCCAGCTTATTCTTTATTTTGAAACAGGGTCTCACTAAGTTGCAGAGGGCCTCACTAAGTAGCTGAGGCTGGCCGTGAACCTGCGATCCTCCTGTCTCAGCCTCCCAAATACTGCGATTACAAGCGTGTGCTGCCATGCCCCACTTATATATTTTTTAAATGGTGAGTATTTGTTGTTTATTTTTTTGCGGTACTGGGGATTGAACCCAGGGGCATTCTACCTCTGAGCTACACCCCTAGCCCTATTTTTTTTATTCTTTATTTTGAAACAGGGTCTCACTAAGTTGTGGAGGGCCTCACTAAGTAGCTGAGGCTGGCCTCAAACCTGCGATCCTCTTGTCTCAGCCTCCCAAGTACTGGGATGACAAGCGTGTACCACCATGCCTGGCTTAAATGGTGAGGATTTGGATAAACTAGAACATTTAAAGATCAGGAAGCTTCTTTGAAAAGCAGTTTGGCAAAATAGGAACGAGTTTAAGAAGCATAGAGAGAGAAATGTGTTGGTCTAACACATGTCTATTTGGAGCTTGAGTTTAATTTACTGTCTCTAGGCTCTAAATGTATCTTTCATTATTTCTTCTGTTGTGAGATGGCATCCCAGTCAAGACCAATCAGACCACTAAAGATGTTAAATGAGAATATTACTGGCCATGAGAGCCAAGTACAGTACTTGACTGCCCTTTAACATTTTTTAATATAGGGTAAGATACAATACAAGCTCAGAGTGAAACTGAGGTTCCCATGGCAGGTTTCCACAGCAGGGAGTGGGAAGCCACTATGGTTCCCATAGTATTCAGGTACGCCAAGCAAGCCAAGCATAACGAAAGTACAGAAGCAAGAATAGGCGGTTAGCAAGATAACAATAACACAATAAGTTACAATATGTTGTTACGACGATCCATTAACTATCCTGCCAATGTCCTGGTTTAATTTTTTCAAGGCCAACTTCCCTGTTTTAGGGCCAGGTTTGAGGTCATTCTGAGTAACAAGTATGGAGTCACGCTAGCTAACAAGTTACTGTGGCTAACAAGCTCTAACTACGCATCATCACATTCCCCACTGGTTCTATGGGCCTGAGGCAAATCATGGACTCAGTAGTTGATAAGGGGTTATAACGACCCCTTAAGACCAAGATTTTTACTGCATGAACTCTCTTTTTGACATAGTCAAGTAGTTTATTAAACAGGGTCCCACTGTCCGAGTTAAAAGCAATATAACCAGAGGTCCTGCTAAGGCAGTCAGCAGGATGGTAAGCCAACGGGACCATGAAAAGAGGGACTGATACCAGTGGTGGATTTGTGTTTAAGCTTTTTTCTCTCTTGTAAGTTATGGAGAACTAGGGCTAAACTCTTTTTGATTACTCCAGATTGAGTAGCATAAAAACAGCAGGTTTCTCCTAGGGCCATGTAAAGACCACCTTGTTTCATGAATAGGAGATCTAGGCCCCTTTGGGTTTGGAGCACTACCTCAGCCAAGGAATCGATTTGAATTTTTTTTAGCCTGGAGAGGGAATTTTTTTTTTTTTGTGGTACCGGGAATTGAACCCAGGGGCATTCTACCTCCAAGCTAACCCCCAGCCCTATTTTTTATTCTTTATTTTGAAACAGGGTCTCACTAAGTTGCGGAGGGCCTCACTAAGTAGCTGAGGCTGGCCGCAAACCCGGATCCTCCTGTCTCAGCCTCCCAAGTACTGGGATTACAAGCGTGCACCACCATGCCCGGCTAGAGGAAATTTTTTAAATGTCCTAAGTCCATATCTATTTGAGCACTCAGCTCCTTGGAGTTTTTATCTCTTATTATTAGAGCTAAGGCTCGTATGGCTGTGGACCCAGCGATTCTTATTTTTACCAAGAGGGGTACTAATACGGGGGCTGTTCTTTTTGTTTTTAGTTGTCTGGGATCTCCAGAATCTATGTGGAGATGGACTCTCTCCCCCCCTCCCCCACTGTAGACAAATACCCGGGGGATGACACAAACCAGTATGCAGAAGTCCTGCTGAAGTTTCCTTTTTTTTTTTTTTTTTTTGCGGTACCGGGGATTGAACGCAGGGGCGTTCTACCTCCGCGCTACACCCCCGGCCCTATTTTTTTTTTATGCTTTATTTTTGAAACTGGTCTCACGAAGTTGCGGAGGGCCTCACTAGGTAGAGAGAGAGAAAGAGAGAGAGAGAGAGAGAGAGAGGAGAGATCGATCAATTGATTGATCATGCGCGTGCGCACGCGCGCTGAGTTTGGCCGCGAACCCGGATCCTCCGGTCTCCGCCTCCCAAAGTACTGGGATTACAAGCGTGCACCACCATGCCCACCTTGAAGGTTCCTTTAAACACATCAGAGGCTATACACTTAGTAAGTCCATTAGTACACACCAACCAGGTGGCCTTAGGGGCCTAGAAAAATGTTCAGTGACTAGTGTTACGGTTGGTGTGCTGGCTACTGCTGCAGACACTTTTATAGAGAGAATTATTTAAGTCATAGCCAGAAGGTACAACACAAGGCCCTTGTCCCTGCAGGTCACTCAAAGTGATTCGAGGATGATCCCAATCACACTTAGCATGATTTGTAAACTGGGTGATGGTCTCATTTGCTTTAATAGCTATGTAATAAGGAGGCCTGGGGTCTAGGCATAGGCAACAATCTTGGCCTAAATCCAGTGAGGAATGATTAAGAGCCCTGTGTATTTTTATTAGAGTTTCCATTATTGATGGGCTTGCTTCTGAGTTTTGGGCCTGATTTGGGGGGCTTGGCAGAACCGGAGGTTGGAAATTAGTAGGTATTTTAGGTGTTGGTAAGTAAAGGTTACTATTTGGACCAATAGGGAGCAGGGCTCTATGTGGGACCCTTTTCTGAATGGTAAATTTACCTCCAGGATCTCTTTTTTTGACTTCTACTCGTATTCCCCATGTTGTATGTGTTTTCCAGTAATGATGACCACTAGATGTCCAGCTTAAAACCTTAATAGTTAGGGGGTTAGGCAATGGCTCTCCCTGAACTCGAATGTGAGGGTCTTTATGGGTCCAAGATGCTTTGGTTACACAATCCCAATCTGCACAATAATATTTACCATCTGCATGACAAATTGATACTCCCATTGCTGGACATGCATAAAACCGATGGGTTTGTAATGTCCTTTTAAACCCTTTATCCCCACATTTAAGTATGTGTCCTGACTAGGGTCCCACAATTATATATGTATGAATTATTAAATCACAAAGGTCTACTTTGACAATGGGCTGGCTATCTATGGTTACATTAGCAAGTACTGTTCCATCCTCGGTTTTTCTGAGTTCCCATCTCCAAGTAACCGGGTGGTGGGAGGCAGCGGGCTCCACTCCTTTCAGAGCAACAAGCCACAAGAAAAGGAAAAGGAAGAGGGAAAGAGTCATTAAAGAACCCGTTTGAGTCTATCTTTAGTAGATTTTTGGTCATGGTGACAGTCCATTTTTCTTTTTCCTCTTTAGCTGGGTATGATGGATCTAAGAAGAAACTCTGGCCACTTTTACTGCAGTTAGAGTGGTTAGGACTACAGGATATGGACCCTTAGAGGTTGGCTCTAAGGTCTAAGCTGGAATTATTTTGATCCATACCAGATCACCTGGCTGTAACTGGTGGGCCGGCATCGAGTTAAGTTGGGGATCTATTTTCCAAACATCTGGTGGATGGCCTTTTGGATCTGTTGTAGAGCCTGTAGTGACTTAAGAAGGTATTGATTAGTTATCTCTTAGTTTGGGGAGGATGGGTGGTGTCCTCCAAACATGAAACAAAAAGTGAAATCTTTCTGGTAAGGGGTGTACCTTGCCTAAGGAAAGCAAAAGGGAAGGAGATTGGCCCAACTTTTGCCTGTTTCCATAACCAGTTTAGTCAAGGTTTTCTTTAGGGTTTTATTTATCTTTTTACCTGTCCTGAACTCTGTGGCCTATAAGCACAATGTAATTTTAATCACTGTTTAATGCTTTTGCCAGGTTTTGAGAGATTTTGGCTATGAAAGCCAGACCATTGTCAGACCCCAGAGTTAAGGGCAATTTAAATCTAGGAATGAGCTCTTGGAGCAGTTTCTTTGTAACTATGGAGGCTGTCTTAGTTCAGGTAGGAAAAGCTTTTACCCACCTTGAGAATGTGTCCATAACACCAACAGGTACCCATATCCAAAAACAGTCGGTTTAATTTTAGTAAAGTCCAATTCCCAATGTTCCCCAGGCACAGTACCTCAGGCGCGTATTCCTTTTGGAGCTTGTTTTCCTCTGTTATGATTTACCTGAGTGCAAATGTGGCATCTGGATACGATGTCCTTGGCGACCTGGTCCAACCGTGGGATGTAGTACCATGGTCTGAGCAGCAACAGCCATCTCATCTCTTCTTGCTTAGCGCCCTCTGGTTGGGCCCAGGTCTCTCCTTCTGGTGTATAGGTGGGCCTATGGGGCAGGCCTAGTTCTGGTAGCATGACCAGGATCTTAAGTGGCCCCACTAGTTCTAGGGTTTCCTCTTTGGCTGTCTTCTCCAAGGTGCTCACAAGCTGTTGCTGTTCCTCCAGGTTCACAATGATGTCATCCAGCTCCTGTTGCAGTTGGTGCTGCCCCCACTTTCGATGCTCCGCTGCCTCAGTCCATTTTGGCCAAGCATCAGGCGAGGGTCTCAGCTTTTTTGGGTTGTTTGGCACTTAGCTTTTTCTTCTTACCTCTAGAGCCCTGGTCCCTCCTCCTGGCGCTTTCTTCTGAGAGCTGGGCTCGGGTGGTCTGCAGCTCACAGCTTGCCTGTTCCCTGGCGGCTGCTTTCTCCTCTAGCTGCCCCCCCACCCCATAGCCCTATTGCCTCGGCTTTTATGGCTCCTTGACCAGCCGGATGACTTCGGACTTGGCCTTGCTCAGGGCCCTGGATGCACTCTCGAGTTCCTAGACTTGCTGCAGCTTCTTGGCAGCCTTTCCTTGGGCCCACTACCCAATGCTAGCCCAGCCCAGGTGGTGCCTCCTTTGCTCCCCCAAGGCCTAGCCGTGGCGCTGCCTTAGGGCCCCCAATTTTCAAAGAAGGTCCCATCCCAACAAAGGTATGGGCAATCTAATATGACAAGGAGGGAGTGAGTCACAGTACCTTGGTCCAAGTCCATTGCTAGGATGTAGTCTGAGAACAGTAAGCACCCTGGATGGTTAGCTGACAGGCCGTAGTGGGTCCTAGAGGTTTTCTTTTTAGCACTTGTGAGCTGTTACAGTATCTGCAAGGAACTTGACATGTTTGTCCCCATTTTTTATACAGTAAGTACACTCATTTTTTTAGGCTCTTCTTTTTTTTTTTTTGGTTGTCTCTGGCCTTTACCTCTGGACTTTTTATCATTTGTTTTTCTGAAAGCTGCTACTACTGCCCTAGTTAGCTTTTAACTTTTGTAATTAATTTTTTAATGTCTGGGGCTGACAGGATAACAAAGGCAATATTAATGGCTCATTGGTTTTTTTCTATAGGACTTGGCAAAAGTTGTCCAAACTCTCCTTACCTTAACCGGAGTTGAGGTCCCAAGAGGGTCCCTTAGAAGGTAAAATCCCCTTCATTTGGGCATCACTATCTGGCAGGGATGTGGAGCCTGATCTGATAGCAAGTTTCTTAAATTTACATCTGGTGAAAGATCATCTTGGCTTAAATATTCCAGTACAATTTTTTGAGGAAACAACTTAACAAAAGCCAAACTAAGGAATGGAGGAAAGACAAAAAGACAAAACTATAGGTAAGATTTCCAGGAAGGAAAACCCAGTTTTTTTTTTAATGTTGACTGAAATTTAGGTTATAAAATATCTCCCACATATTTGGGGCATGGCTGGTTGAGCATATTACATACTTTTAGATGTCAAGTAAGCATGAATAGATGTTAGCCAATGTTTTTACTATTACATGGTTTGTCATCTTATCAACCTAACAGAAAACAAGAAAAATTAAAAACACAAATTAAAAACCCTACATGAAGTAACAATAAACAATATCTAACCAAGATAATGTAATGAACCTCTAAATTAATTACTTTAAATTAAAAACCCTTACCTTGTTAATACCACCTTGTTAGTCAGTGCATAATTTATCAGCTGAAAGACTTAGGAAGAGGTCCCTGGTAGAACAGAGGGACATGAACCATAATCGGGTGTGGGAGCCGCAGTTGCCTCAGCTTCCTTGGGCACCCATCTTGCCTCCCCAAATGTAGTTTTGCTCCGGGTATGGGGAGGGGAGAGTAGCCCTAAAGACCAAACCCTCGATTAGGCCGGGACCAGTCAAGTGCATAGGGTGGGAGAATTATTCCCCTCTGGCTGGGCTGGGAGGGGCAGCATTACTTTCAATTTCTCATTTGCCGCTGGCATGACCGGGGAGAAAGAAATACCACATTTAGTTTCTTTCACAAAGTCATTTCTTTAAAATGTTTAAGCATACACTTGGGGGAGGTCTTAGGGAGTCCTGTTTCCTATTTTTATCCTGGTTGATTTACCCACAAATGATTCCTAGAATCAGACTGTACAATGCAGATCTCAATCCAACTGCACTGCCGATACACACAGCACACAGACACAAACGGCACACAGCCACAAATGGCACACAGCCACAGACAGGACAAGATCACACTCAGTCACAGACCTGGCTTGTGGAGACTTAACCATAGTAGCCCAGCTAACATGGCTTGTGGCTTACTGGCTAGTTTCAGCACCATCATAGATCATATGTCTCCGTGGAGCGACAGCTTTTGCCAGTCTTACCAAGTTCTGCCCACTTGGATCTCATAGCCTTTCTTGGGGTCTTAAGGACCCTGGCCGTGAGACCACAAACTCAAACTCAGTCAGAGGACTGACTGAGCTGACTCTTGCTTCATTTACTCCAGAACAGAGACAAATCAACAGCTGATGCACTCCTTTTATACAGACAGACATAATAGGACAGCAATCAAAAACAATTAGCAAACAGCAAGACAAACACACAGTGGCCACAAATCACTCATACACCTGGACCTTAACCAGTGGGTCAGTGATGTCTCACACCGTACCTTGGACACTGGATTGACGACCATGTCTGACCTCTCCTGCATGTCCTTCCCAAGAGCACTCCCCTGACCTTACCTCCGGAGGTCCTCAACCTGGGTGACTCTCGACTTTGGTTTTCTCAAATTTGTAATCTCAGGAACCACCTGAGCCCCAAGAGAGGAGAGGAGAGCTACCTGGGGCCCTGGAACAACTCAGGTGGCGCCTCTCCTAGGAGCTCCTGTCCGTCTCTCGGCCCCTCTCTGACAGAGTCCTGGGCCAGACCTTGGGTCAACGGTCTTGAGGGATCTCACTGGGGCCTCCAAATGTTGTTAGGTAGTGTCCCAGTTAAGAACAATCAGACCACCACAGATGTTAAATGAGAGTCTTTATTACTGGCCAGTAAGACTACACAGGCATGAGAGCCAAGTGCAGTACTTGACTGCCCTCCAGCATTTGCTTATATAGGGTAAGATACAACACAAGCTCAGGGTGAAACTGAGGTTCCCATGGCAGGTTTCCACAGAAGGGGGTGGGAAGCCCCTATGGTTCCCATAGTATTCAGGTACACCAAGCAAGCCAAGCATAACGAAAGTACAGAAGCAAGAATAGGCGGTTAGCAAGATAACAATAACACAATAAGTTACAATGTGTTCTTGCAACAATCAGTTAACTATCCTGCCAAAGTCCTGGTTTAATTTTTTTAAGGTCAACTTCCTTGTTTTAGGGCCAGGTTTGAGGTCATTCTGAGTAACAAGTATGGAGTCACTCTAGCTAACAAGTTACTGCAGCTAACAAGCTCTAACTACCCATCATCACACTTCTATGATAACTTAATTCCTTTAAGAATTTCTCTTTTAAAGTAGGCAGGATGCCAGGCACAGTGGTACACACCTGTAATCCCAGTACTTAGGAGGCTGAGTCATAAGGATCACAAGTTTGAGACCAGCCTCAGCAATTTAGTGAGACCCTGTTTAAAAACAAAAAAGGCTGAGGGTGTAGCTTGGAGGTAGAATGCCCTGGGTTCAATCCCCAGTACCAAAAATAAAAATTAAAAACAAGTAGGCAAGATGTTAAGCTTTCTCAATAAGGGTGGAGGGATATTGCAGGAAGAAGAGTTTCTCCTGCTACATTCTGATGTGGGTGGAGAGGTGGCTTGTGTGACTGGGAAGGCAACTGTGAAATATCCACAGGCCCAGAACACTCTATCTGTGGTTATGTGCAAGACCTTGCAGCCCTGGCCTGAGGATAACCTTTCTGCAGCCCTCTGGGCATGGAAACCAAAGCTTTTGCATGGGCACAGGGCTGCCCATGGCCTGGGGAGTCACCTGCATAAAGTTGCTCCTTCTACAAGCCCCTGCATAGATCACCTGTAGCCTAGGGGTCCAAACAGAGGACCCATTTCCTCTGCAAGCTCCTATGCAGCCTGAACACTCTGAAGGGGGTCTGAGTACCTGGACTCCCCTTGTAGGCCTACATTATCACTTGCTTCCTTGTTTATAAACTAGAGGGTGGTCCACTGCTGGCCCAACAACTCCAGATTGGCTGGAGCTTAGCTTAAGTCAGTAACATTTTTTTTACTACCCAATAGGCTGAACCACAACTTCTCCAAATAGTTATGTACTCTTTTCTAGTTTGTTTTTCCTTGGATACTCTCCCTCAGTCCAAGAGTACCACATAGAGTTTTTTTTTATATGATACAGTCACTGTTTTATCATAGCTAATTTCTTTCTTTCTTTTTTTCTTTCTTTCTTCTTTCTTTCTTTTCTTTTCTTTTTTTTTTGGTACTAGGGATTGAATCCAGGGGCATTCTATCTCTGAGCTACCCCCCCCAGCCCCATTTTTTTTCTTTATTTTGAAATAGGGTCTCACTAAGTTGCGGAGGGCCTCACTAAGTAGCTGAGGCTGGCCGCGAACCTGGATCCTCCGGTATCAGCCTCCCAAGTAGTGGGATTACAAGTGTGTGCCACCACACCCGGTGACCCCAGCCCTAGTTTATTTATTTATTTATTTATTTATTTGCGGTACTGGGGATTGAACCCAGGGGCGTTCTACCTCCGCGCTACACCCTGGCCCTATTTTTTATACTTTATTTTGAAACCGGGTCTCATGAAGTTGCAGAGGGCCTCACTAAGTAGAGAGAGAGAGAGAGAGCTGAGGCTGGCCGCGAACCCGGATCCTCCGGTCTCCGCCTCCCAAAGTACTGGGATTACAAGCGTGTGCCACCACGCCCAGCTCCTAGTTTAGTTTTTATTTAGAAACAGGGTCTCTCTAAGTTGCTGAGGCTGGCCTCAAACCTACAATCCTCCTGTCTCAGCCTCTCAAATACTGGAATTACAGGTGTACATCACTACACCCAGCCTATCATAGCTAATATTTCTTTATATTAAACGTATCCTGTTTTGGTTAATGTGATTCCTTTTTTCTGGTTGGATCTAGGCTATTATAAAGAATAAAGGGAATGTATCAGAAGCAATTTTGGAAAAAGTAATAGCTAGTTTTTTTCTAAAATCAATTAAAGATCCTAAGCCACAGATTGAGTAAACCCACTGAATCCCAAACAGAAGAGGGAAAAAGAAAAAAAAACCCTACACTTGGATACCTCATGGTGAAACTGCAGAAAATGAAAAAAAGAGACATTTTTCAAGCCTATAGATAAGAAAAACAAGTAGATTACCTGCAAAGAAACAATATGGAAACTGGATGTGGCGGTATACAACTGCTTGTGAGGCTGAGATAAGAGGGCCGCAGGTTTGAGATCAGCCTCAGCAATTTTGTGAGGCCCACAGCAACTTAGTGAGACGCTGTTTCAAAATTAAAAAAATAAGCTGACCTGGGCGTGGTGGCACACGCTTGTAATCCCAGTACTTGGGAGGCTGAGACTGGAGGATCCGGGTTTGCAGCCAGCCTCAGCTACTTAGTGAGGCCCTTTGCAATTTAGGAGACCCTGTTTCAAAATAAAGAATAAAAAAATAGGGCTGAGGGTGTAGCTTGGAGGTAGAATACCCCTGGGTTCAATCCCCAGTACCAAAAAAAAAAAAAAAAAATCCGAGTATGTTGGCACATACCTGTAATCCCAGTACTTGGGAGGTTAAGACAGGAAAATTGCAGGTTCAAAGCCAGTCTCAGCAATTCAGTGAGGTTCCTATCAACTTAGCAAGACCCTGTTTCCAAATAAAAAATAGAAAGGGCTAGGGTGTAGCTTGGAGGTAGAGGAAGGAAGGAAGGAAGGAAGGAAGGAAGGAAGGAAGGAAGGAAGGAAAGAAAGAAGGAAGGAAGGAAGGAAGGAAATGGAGATTGGCTCAAGAGCAAAAATGAAAGATTTCTCAACAGCAACAATGGAAACAGAAGATAGTGGAATATTCCTTTCAAAGCACTGAGAGAAAACAACTATTACATTAGAATTCGGTATCAAAGAAAATACCAGGAATAAGGATGAATGACATGGGTAAATTTGAAAAACATTGTGTTGAACAAAGAAAACAAAATGTATAGTGTATGATGCTATTTGTGTAATATCCGAAAAGAGGCAAAATTAAGCTATAGTGATAGAAATCAGAATAGTGGTTACCTGAGATGGGGAGGAAATTGGTTAGAAAGAAGTCCACAGGAATTTTCTAGGACGAAATGTGGTGATTACACAAGTGAATACATTTGCCCCAAATCAACGAACTGTGCTTAAGATCTGAACATTATATATAAGTTACCTCCTTAAAAAAAAAAAGAGTGAACTAAAGACTATCAAGTAAATAAAAAAAACTGGCATTTGGGGCCAGGGCTATAGCTCAGTGGTCAGGTAATTACCTTGCATGTACAAGGCCCTGGGTTCTATCTCAGCACTATAAACAAAACAAAACCTACTGAGACCCTGTTTCAAAATAAAAAATAAGCTGGGTGTCGTGGCACATGATTGTAATCCCAGTACTTAGGAGGCTGAGTCAGGAGGATTGCAGATTCACTGTCAGCCTCAGCAATTTAGCGAGCCCCTTGGCAACTTAATGAGACCTTATTTCAAAATAAAAAATAAAATAGGCCTGGGAGTATAACTCTGTAGCTGAATGCCCCTGGGTTCAATCCCCAGTACAAATAAATAATTAAATAAATGTAAATGAATAAAAATAAAAAGGGCTGGAGGTATAGCTCGGAGGTAGAATGCCCCTGGGTGGTTCAATCCCTAATATAAATAAATAAATAATGAGCCAGGTGTGGTGGCGCACGCTTGTAATCCCAGTACTTGGGAGGCTGAGACAGGAGGATCTGGGTTAGAGGCCAGCCTCAGCCACTTAGCGAGGCCCTCCGCAACTTAGCAAGACCCTGTTTCAAAATAAAGAATAAAAAATAGGGCTGGGGGCGTAGCTCAGAGGTAGAATGCCCCTGGGTTCAATCCCCAGTACTGCATAAATAAATAAATAAATAAATAGTAAATACATAAATAAATATATGTATGTAAGTAATAAATGAAATAAATAAAAAGGGCTGGGGGTGTAGCTCAGAGGTAGAATGCCCCTGGGTTTAATCCCCAGTACCCAAAACAAAAGAATACAAAACAAAAGAACAAGAACCAAATTAAAATAGATTAAATACTTCAATGAAAGACTCCAAACTTTAAGTATGAGAAGAAAACAGGAAAAATGCCTCAAGGACATTGGTCTGGTCAAAGGTTTTATGTTTGCTTGTGTGTTTTTTGCAGTGCCAGGGATCAAACCCAGGACCTTGTGTGTGCTAGGCAAGCGCTCTACCTTTGAGCTAACCAAAGAATTTTTTGATGTGCCCAAAAGCACAGGCAACAAAAGTGAAAACTGACAAATGGAATTACATCAAACCAGAAAGCTTGCGCACAGCAAAGGAAATGATCAAGACTCAAGAGATGGGGCTTTGGGTCGTAGCTCAGTGGTAGAACACTTGCCTTGCAAGTGAGAGGCCCTGGGTTAGAACCCCGGCACTGCAAAATTAGATAACTAATAAGAAGAGTTATGAGACAACCTACAGAATGTCAGAAAATATTTGCAAGCTATTTCTATGACTAGGGATAAATATTAAGAATATATTAGAGGCCAGGCATGGTGGTGCACGCTTGTAATCCCAATACTTTGGGAGGCGGAGACTGGAGGATCCAGGTTCGCGGCCAGCCTCAGCTCTCTCTCTCTCTCTCTCTCTCTCTCTCTCTCTCTCCCTGTTTCTCTCTCTCTCTCTCTCACTCTACTTAGTGAGGCCCTCCACAATTTCGTGAGACCTGATTTCAAAATAAAGTATAAA
>PVJS01050785.1:0-14190 GCA_004027185.1 Glis glis | reverse complement strand
CTCTCTCTCTCTCTCTCTCTCTCTCTCTCTCTACCTAGTGAGGCCCTCCGCAACTTCGTGAGACCCGGTTTCAAAATAAAGCATAAAAAAATAGGGCCGGGGGTGTAGCACGGAGGTAGAACGCCCCTGAGTTCAATCCCCGGTACCACCAAAAAAAAAAAATTAAAAAAAAATTAAAAGGGCTGGGGGTGTAGCTCGGAGGTAGAATGCCCCTGGGTTCAATCCTCCCCCAAAAAAGAATACTACCTGTTTCCAATTCTGGACTTTACCCTGGCCTTCCATAAAGGGCCACTGACTGGCTAAACACCTCTTCCTTGGGGAAAGAGGCGCGGTTGTCTCTGAGGGATGTGGGATTGTGCTGGGGCGACCGCAGTCCATCTCCAGGGCTGCTCTCCTCCTTGGGCTCCCTGGGTGAGTTGGAGCCATGGGTAGGCAGAAGCAGCCCCAACGCTGTCTGTGCCCCCAGGGGCTGCCCTGGCCTTCCTTGAGGAGAGAGCCCGCCAGGTGGGCCTGAGACATCAGCGAGTGGAGGTCAGCCTGGTGCCCTGAGTGGGGGGGGCTGGGGCATCTCCCTGTCCTGCACTGACCGCTCCCCTCCTGACCCTCTCCAGGTGGCACCTGGCTTTGTGGTCATGGTGCTGACCTGGCCAGGCACCAACCCTGCACTGTCCTCTGTCTTGCTCAACTCCCACATGGATGTGGTGCCTGTCTTCAGGGTACGTATGGGGGGGGGTGTGCAGGCCTGGAGGACACACAGGAGGCCGACCTCGGGATCTGACCTCAGGTGCTGGTCGCAGCACTGATGGCACCCATGGGCATCGCTCCATTCAAGTAGCCTTTGTGTGCCAGGATGGGGGTGGAGGCAGGAGACAGGTGGGGACGGCCGTCGGCTGCCTTCTTCAGCCTTCCTCTAGCCCTCCTCTGTCCCCCTCACCTCCCTGCCCCAGGAACACTGGAGTCATGACCCCTTTGAGGCCTTCAAGGATGCCGAGGGCTACATCTATGCCAGGGGCACCCAGGACATGAAGAGTGTCGGCATCCAGTGAGTACCCCCGTTCCCAGGCCCCAGTGTCTCCCCTGGACCAGTGGACTGACCCAGGACCTGGGGATGTGGCTAAGGGACCTCTTGACCCTGTACCTTGGGCAAGAATTACTTCCATGACCGTTACATGGAGGGAAAGACAGGCCCAGAGAGGGGCAGGGGCTTTCTGCAGTCCATGCCAGCCATGGCAGAGGAGGGGCCAGGGCACAGGGGTGCACCTTGCTAGCCCTGCCTGGCCCTGTCTACAGCCTGAGTGTCCGGTGGCTCCCTCCACTTGGCTTATGTCCCCTCAGGTACCTGGAGGCTGTCAGGAGGCTGAAGGCTGAGGGCCACCAGTTCCCCAGAACCATCCACATGACCTTTGTGCCCGGTAGGAGTGGCAAGGTGGGGCTTGGGAAGGGGGGGTGTTGGGGGGTGGCCCCTCATCTCGGGCCCTTGCTGCTTTCACAGATGAGGAGGTTGGTGGTCACCGAGGCATGGAGGTGCTGGTGCAGCGGCCCGAGTTCCAGGCCCTGAGGGTGGGCTTTGCCCTGGATGAAGGTGAGCAGCTGGGCTGGGAGTATGGAGGCCGCTAGTGGGGCTCTCCATCCTCTGAACCTCCTTTTCCCCCTCAGGCCTGGCCAGCCCTACCGATGCCTTCCCTGTCTTCCATAGTGAGCGGTCTGTCTGGTGTGAGTGTGGGCTTGGAGGGAGGGCTGCACGGTGTAGATGGGAAGCTAGGCCAAAGAGGGCAGGGGTCTGCAAAGGGTGACACAGCAAGTTGAACCCAGGCCTCCGCCCCACAGCCCCTTCCTGCCTTCTGAAGGCAAGCTCTGACTGGGCAGGACCTAGCTCCCTGTTGCGAGCTCTGAGGGAGACAGGACCCCCCAAGAGGAGGGGGAGCCCTGGGCCCAGCTGGGGCTGAGTGCATCCCCAGCCTCCTGCACTGAAGCTTCTCTCCTCTCCACCCCCAGGGGTGCGGTTCACCAGTACCGGGAAGCCGGGCCATGGCTCACAGTTCATTGAGGACACTGCAGCAGAGAAGCTGGTGCGCCCGTGGGGTGCATGGGGGTTCGGGAGGCTTGTCAGGGGGCCGCTTTCACATTGCACCTTTCTCTTCTAGCAAAAGGTTGTGAGCGCCATCCTGGCTTTCCGGGAGAAGGAGAGGCAGAGGTGAGGCCGCCTGGGAAGAGGGGGTGGGGCTGGCCCCAGGAGGCTGCAAGGAGGAGGCAGAGCTGCCTTCTTGCTTTCATTGGTCCTGGAGGGCATCCTAGCTCCAAGACACACCCCTCAGCCCTATTTTATTTTTTCATTTTGAAACAGGATCCTGCCTGTTTCAAATTGCTGCGGGTCTTGCTAAGTTGCTGTGGCTGGCCTCAAACCTGCAATCCTCCTGTCTCGGCCTCCCAAGTACAGGATTGCAGGTGTGTGCCACCATGCCCAGCTTAGCCGCCTTCTTCTGTTCCCCCGCTGCAGGCTGCAGTCAAACCCTCACCTGAAGGAGGGGGCTGTGACTTGTGTGAACCTGACTAAGCTAGAGGGCGGCGTGGCCTATAACGTGGTGCCCGCCACTATGAGCGCCAGCTTTGACTTTCGCTTGGCACCAGACGTGGACCTAAAGGTGCTGCCTCCTCCGCCTGGTGTGGGGAGGGAGCGGGTCTTCCGCCCTGTCCTAGAGGCTCAGGGAAGCCGGGGTCAGCTCATCTCCCTTCTTTCAGGCTTTAGAGAAGCAGCTGCAGAGCTGGTGCGAGGCCGCTGGCAAGGGGGTCACCTTTGAGTTTATTCAGGTACCTGGGACCTGTGACGGGATGGGAGACTGGGATCATCAAGTGTGTAAGTGCAGGAGTGTCTGCATACAGCTGGGGATTTCTTTGGCTAGGAGGGACATTTTATTCACTCTGGGAGCATTAGCTGTACAGAGGCCATTCCGGATACCGGGGAATACAGTGGGGAGAGAAACTGGGCTGTTTTCCCCCTCGTGGTCCTTAGAACGGGAAGGGGAGAGACACATTTACATGCTGTTGTTTGATATAAGGATGCACACATGTGGTCCAGGAAAGGGGGGAACTAAAACTCTGAGAATGGCTAATCTGAGGGGTCTGGGGAAGGGGCGCTTGGCCTAGGACCCCACGGATGGACAGAAGGTAAGTAGATGGAGGTGTGGGAAGATCTCAGGGCATTTGAAGGACCGAAAGAGGGCCTGTGGCTGCACGGGCCACCCCGGTGTCAGGGTGGATGGGGTGGGGTATGCCCTGGGCGGGTCAGGGCCCACTCTATGAAAAATAGGGCAAGATACCCCCGTCATCCTTCCCTCCCCCCAGAAGTGGATGAAGCCCCGAGTGACATCAATTGATGCTGCAGACCCCTGGTGGGCAGCTTTCAGCGGGGTCTTCAAGGACATGTGAGTACCACCTCCTCCCACCAGCTCTCCTTCCTGCCGCCCCTCCCCTCGGCCTCGGCTACCCCTCGGTGCTCCCTTGCCCTCCTCTGTCCTCATTCACCAGGCTCTTCCCCCTGCAGGAACCTGGCTCTGGAGCCCCAGGTCTTCCCTGCCGCCACCGACAGCCGCTATCTCCGCGCGGTGAGCTGCGGGCAGGCAGCGGGCATGGGGCTGGCCTGCATGCTGCTTTCCCCTAATGGCTCCTTCTGGCTCCTGCAGGCAGGCATCCCGGCCCTGGGCTTCTCACCCATGAACCACACACCAGTGCTGCTGCACGACCACGACGAGCGGCTGCATGAGTCCGTGTTCCTCCGCGGGATCGACATATACACACGCCTGCTGCCTGCCCTGGCCAGCGTGCCCGCCCTGCCCAGCGACAACTGAGCCCTGCTCTTCCCCGTGCGGACAGAGGCTGCCCCTGTAGTACTAACGCTAGGCCTCCACGGAAAAGGGATCTCAATTCTCTGGGGACATGCTTCCCTTTCACAGATGAGGAAAACCGCCTGGTTCTAGACCTTTCCCCACCGCCCCACAGTGCTCTGTGCCCCCTGACCTAGCACACTGAGCCGCATCTACCCAACAAGGGGCCACAGTGTGTTCTCAGTGGCCACCATACTTACACAAGACCTATGAGGTCAGGGATACTGTTCCCATCAAAAAAGGATACTAAGACAAGCACCTCTGGGAGCTACTGGCAGGCAGAGAACAGTTGGCCAGGTTTGAGTACCATTTTTTTCTTTGTACACTGGGGGTTGAACCCAGGGGTGTTCTACCACTGAGCTGCATCCCTAACCTTTTTTATTTTAAGGTAGGGTCTAGCTAAGTTATCCAGGTTGGCCTTGAACTTGCAATCCTCCTGCATAGCTGGGGTTACATAGTGTGCCACTATGCCCGGTCCCAGTACCTTTTTCTGTTTGGTCCATTTTGTCAAACCCAGGGGCTCTGGTAGACCAGGTCAGTTCATCTTAGGGTCCCCAGCAGACTGGCTGGTGACCATCAGTGTGTGCATTGGGGCCCAAGAGTTGGGTTTGAGTCGGCCCTTGTTGGACTGGACTTGAATGACCACAGCCTTCTCAGTTGTAATCATTTGACTGCAGGGTAACCTTGCCACACATCCTACACCCTATAGGATAGTCAGCAGCCTTTTCCTTACACTGTTGCTGCCCAAGACATGCTTCTGTCCTTAAGTCACCAATAAATTGCATTTTATGCAACCTCAGATTTGTCTGCCTCTTTGGTCTCTCGATAGGTCCCCAGGCAGTAACTTGAGTCAGCTCTGGCCACAGGAGCCGATCCTACTCCTCTCCCCATCTGTTCTAGCCTCCATGAGCATGGGCCAGGGGGGGAGGAGGAATGCAGTCCAGAGCCTGGCTCTCAGCCTGCAGCCCTCCTGATGGTAATGACTCTCGGGCACCGTTCAAGGAGCCACTTCAGCCCAGGGGTCCTGCACACGGGCTGCACCTGCTGACACCACCACCACTTTCTGAGTCTCCAGAGCACCAAGGCTGGGCTGAGGCTGGGTTCTCAGAGAAAGTAACCAGGCGTCGCTCCAGCTGCTGCCCTCTGCAGGAAGCCTCTGGAAATGTCCTAGACTACACTCCTTGCTCCACTGTTGCTGAGCCCTGGTAATTAATAAGATAGTGCCACCCCCACTCTGCCTTCCCAGGTCCCTATCACTCAGGGGACCAGCACAACCCAGAGCAGTGGATGGCGACCAGGCACACCAATGACAGCTCAGGTCCAGCACACCTCGGGCCACTACAGTCCACCATTCTCCAGCAGAGCCCCTTCCCTCGGGGCATGCTTCAAGACCTAACACCAATGTTTAGCATTTCTTCCTCTCAGCAGCTTACCTAGCTCAGAAAGCTAGGTGCCCCAGCTCCTCTGAAGCCCCAACCGTTTCCCAATGCACTAGGTCCCCCTCCTGCCCAGGAGCCCAATTCCTGACTGACCACACCCCAGCACCCACAGAAGGCTAAGGTCTTCCTTCTCCCACACCAGAGGTAGCAACCTCACTGCCCTCCACAGCCCCAGGATGAGACACAGGCTAACAGATCCCACCTCAGGTTTATTTGTACAAACAGCCCCGGTCACACCAGTCCTTCTGTCCGCATTCGCAGACAGAGGCCTTTACTGTGCAGCCTTCACAGGGGCCTGCGCACCTTTGGGAGCTGCAGCTGGAGCTGCAGCTGAAGCTGGAGCTGAGGCCTGGGCCTTGGTTTGGGCCTTAGCCTGGGCCTTATCCTGGGTCTTGGTTTGAGCCTTGGCCTTTGGCCGGCAGATCCGGCGAGCCTTGGCAATGCGGGCACGAATCCGCTTGCCGAGCTTGGGGTGGGCAATGAGGGCAAGTCGATCGAGCTTGCGGGTGGGGCCCTTGGGGATCTTGGGCTTAGTCTCCGTGGGCTTTACGAGGGCCTTGATGGCCTCCGCACGCGCGCTCATGGCCTTGGCGTTATTGGCCTGCATCTTCTTCAGGCCCTTCTTGTTGTGCTTCTTGGCAAAACGCATGTTCCTCAGGAACTTGGGGTCTACCTGGAAAGCAGGAAAGGTATATGGTAGCAACATATAAGGGTCCCCAAACAATCCCCTGGTTCCCCTTTTCATTAGGGTGCTGCTATTCTAAAGACAGCATTAATTAACTTTAAATATGGAAATGAGCCAGGCGTGGTGGTGCACACTTGTAATCACAGTACTTGGGAGGCTGAGACAGGAGGATCTGGGTTCGCTACCAGCCTCAGCTACTTAGGCCCTCTGCAACCTAGTGAGACCCGGTTTCAAAATAAAGAATAAAAAATAGGGCTGGGGTGTAACTTGGAGGTAGAATGCCCCGGGTTCAATCCCCAGTACTGCAAAAATAAATAAATAAATAAAAATAAAAATAAAAAATATGGAAATGTCCAGCCCTTTAAAACTACTTCCAGAGAAAGAGAAAGCATCGCCCACCCTAAGGAGCCAACACTCTACCTGGCTAGTAGGGTGCAGACCACATGTCCAGAGCCCCACAGAACTAACAGTCGAATACCAGTGCAGACAGGAGGAATAAAGCGAGGCGGACCTCTCTGCCAGGGCTGTAGGGTGTGCACTTACTACAGCAGTTCAGCTAAATATTTTTTGAAATCCCCTTAGGGCTACCCCATTCCCCTTTAGAGGAAGGCATTCATCAGCTACCAAGCCTGGTGCAAAAGACAACCAAAGATCAGAGAGGAAGAGTACAAGGTAGGAACAGACTCAGCTCTCTCCTAGACCATAAAGCTAATCCTTAGAACCCCTTACCTAAGAGGGAAGTTGACCCCAAACCCAGTACAGGGTGGGAACAAGGTCCCAAGGCTGGTGTATGTGAAACAAGATCACAAGGTATCCCACACAGGACTTCCTCCCTAAGGGCTCTGGCTGAGCAAGGGAGGAGGCCAGTTACACTGTGGGATGGGGAAGGCCAAGGAAAGCTTTATTATGGGTCTGACAGGTCAGAGAAAGGAACTGTGGGCTTTGGTAAACCAGGTAAGTAAAGGGACAGTTAGCAGCACCCAGAAGCTGAACCTAGAAAAATGCTACACAGAAGGCCCTGGATTGCGCCCCTGGAGCCAAGAAGGGGTGTTTTATGTGACTCATTACATACACTCACCCCCTTAAGAGATTCGTATCTTTGGGATCGGGGTTTCTTGATGCCATTTCTGTGCCATTTCCGGGCTGTGGGGGAAAGAAAGCAATTAGACCATAAAGAGCTTTCCTCTAATAGCATTCCTCAGTAGTATCACAGCTGGCCAGTCGGAGAAACCATTACTTCCTAGAGCAGCTCTTGAAATCCCAGAAACCCCTTACCACTGACTGACTGCAATGCACGGTGTGTTTCTCCAGTGACTCCTTGGTTCCCAAATGTATAACCCAACATACTGGCTAAAAACATCATGGTGGAGAAGAACCCCTCGCCATGCTCTAGTATCCATCCCTAAACCAATCCTTGCCAGGGTGTGGGGAGCGGGCCTGGGCTCAGGAAACTCACACTGGTTGTGCGTGGTGTGGTTCTTGGACTTGGCCATGTCTGCACCTACAGGACAAGACAAGAGATCAGGGTTGGGGGACTCGCTGTGGCCCTGAGCTGGTGGACTACCAGACCAGAATGAGGCTACAGCACAGACGCTTTGGTCCGGACCTCCACCTGCTCGACCCCCTCTGCACGACGGACGCCAGTCCCAGCCTCCCAAACCCACGTAATGATGCCCTGGAGTCAGCTCCCCCCATTCCCCCTAAGGCTGCGCTCCCGGATCAAATCCGAGTTCTTTGCCATCGACACCGAGGACCTAGGAGCACCACCACCGCCCCGCAGCTTCCACTCCCCACAGCCACAAAGCAGGTCGCCCAGTCCTCTCCGGGGCCAGCACCCCACGCCCCGCGCCCCACGGCTGCCCACGAGCCGCGGATGGCATCGGATACCGCGCGGCCAACACTCACCATAAACCGCGGCTCCCGAAGCTCCTGGGACCGGAAGAGGAAGAGAAAGCCCACGGTGCAGCACGGGAAATAGGGTCGACGACGCCGGAAGGTAATGCAGGAAAAGGTTCCCCCAGTGCCAGGAAGAAAGGTTCCGAGGCAGAAGCGCGAGCTAGCTGGGGAGGCGGTGCTACGAGTCTGACCCCGCCTCCTTTCGGCGGCCTTCCCTTCTTCAATCTCCTGTTCCTCTAAGACCTGGCTCTTGAGGCTTGGTCTCACTAAAGAGCGTGAAGGCGAAGGGAGTCCTTGAGGAATGGATGTTAGGGAATGACAGGAGGTCTGTGTTCTTTTGTGTGTGTGTGTGTGTGTGTGTATGTGGCACTGGGGATTGAACCCAGAGGCATTCTACCACTGAGCTCTATTTTATTTTTATTTGGAAACAGGGTCTCACTAGGTTGATGAGTGTCTCACTACTTGCTGAGACTGTCCTCGAACCTGTGATCCTTCCTGTCTCAACCTCCCAAGTACTGGGATTACAAACATGCTGCCATCATGCCCGGCTTGTGTGGTTTGGTTTTGTTTTTTGTTTTGTGGTACTGGGGATTGAACCCAGGGTCATTCTACCTCCGAGCTACATCCCCAGCCCTATTTTATTTTTTATTTAGAAACAGTGGAGGGTCTCACTAAATTGCTGAGGCTGGCCTGGAACCTGTCGTGATCCTCCTGTCTCAGCCTCCCAGTTACTGGGATTACAAGCACGCACAACCACGCCCAGCTCAGATCTGTGTTCTTAAAAATCACATGTGGAGCAAGGCATGGTGGTGCACACCTGTAATCCCAGTACTTGGAAAGCTGGGACTGGAGAAACGCAGGTTGGAAGCCAGCCTCACCAACTTAGTGAGGCCTTCAGCAACTTAGTGAGACCCTGTTTCAAAATAAATAAAATAGAGCTGGGCGTGGTGGCACATGCTTGTAATCCCAGTACTTGGGAGGCTGAGACAGGAGGATCGCATGTTTGAGACCAGCCTCAGCAACTTAGTGAGGCCCTCGGCAACTTGGTGAGACCCTGTTTTCAAATAAAAAATAAAATAGGCCTGGGGGTGTAGCTCGGAGGTAGAATGCCCTGGGTTCAACCCCAGCACCAAAATAAATAAATAAATAGGAATGAGGGTGAAGCACAGAGGTAGAATGTCCCTGGGTTCACTCTCCAGTATCCCTTCCCCCCCACACAAATTAAAAACAAAAACAAAACTACGACTGGCTTCTTCATGGAGAATGGACTGTAGGGGACAGAGGGGAGGAGGAAGAACCGTTTGGAGGTTTGTGCAGACACCGTACCGTGGGAGTGATGGCTGCGGGAGGATGGAGAGGAGTAGACCAGGAGAACAACAGATTGGACCTGACTTGGGCTCAGAGGATGAGGGAGAGAAAGGAGGCAGGGAGTCCAAGCCTTTGGCCTAACTGCCTGGGTGAACATGGTGCTGTTTGCAGGTGAGGAAGGCGGGGAGGAAGGGGCTTGGTCATTTTGCTTTGGAGTGGGTGCTGATCCAGTTGCTTCTTTTCAGATGTACAAAATGCCAGATGATGTCCAAATTGAGTGAGCATTGCCTGCTAACGACTTGATTACTCTCTGCCTCTTCCCACTACAGTTCATTCTCCCCACAGCAGTGGGGCTGAGGGCCGTGCGCGCACGTGTGTGTGTGTGTGTGTGTGTGTGTGTGTGTGTGTGTGTGTTACTGGGGTTGAACCTGGGGGGCATTCTACCTCTGAGCTACACCCCCAGCCCTATTTTTACATTTTGAAATAGGGTCTCACTGTTGGCTGAGGGCCCCGCTAAGTTGCTGAGGCTGGCCTCGAACCTGCAGTCCTCCTGTCTCCGCCTTCCAAGTACTGGAATTACAGGTGCATGCCACCGTGCCCCACTCTGAGGGCCTTTTTTTAAGATACATACCAGATTCTGTCATGTTTTGTCTCCAAACCTGTGGCCTTCTTTATTTCCTGCCAAGCACACATGCTTGTTCCTGCCTGGGGCCTTTGCACGTCTGTCCCCTCTGCCTGGTGTGCCCTTCTCCCTTCTCTTTGGATGGTGTGCTCTTTCTTGTAGTGGCCTCCCTAGACTACCCTGTCTAAAATAGACACCCTCTGGCGCATGTCCCCAGTTACTCTGTGTCTTCTCATTCTATTGGCTTCCTTCATAGAACTTTCCCAGACCCTAATTATGTTGCTGATTTATTCATGTATGTGTCCATTGTCACAGTGACACGAGTTTGTGGCTGGTTTGGCCACCTCCATTTCCCCCCGCCTGACCCGGCACTTGTGCTAGAGCAGGAGTTTATTAAACACGAGGCACATGAACGCTGTCTGGCAAGGCGGGTTCGCAGAGCGGCAGAAGCATATTGCAGAGGTTTAGGGGTCGGGAAAGGAGGCCGGGGAGCAGGGCACGCAGAGGGCCCTTCCTGAAGCATTCCCGAGCAGGGAGAGGGCAGGCCGGCAGGTGTGAGTTGGGCGAGCCAAGAGCAGGCTCCTATGCCATGGATATTTCACAGCCAAGAAAGAAGCAGTCGCAGGGTGTGTCTGCAGGAGCCAAGTCCCCGGGGAGTGCTGAGCACAGGGGGATGACCTGGTGGGGCAGAGGCGGGGGACTGCAGAAGGTGGAGGTGGCGAGGTGATGGACAGCCAGCGAGGAGAGGGAGAGGTGAGGCCGAGCAGGTCTGACTGCAGAGTTCTTGAGAGAGAAGCAGAGGGGGCGGTGACTTTAAAGGAACCAGGCTGCCATGCCACTTGGCCTTCCAATGGGAGCCAGCTCCCAGGGTTCTTAAAAAGCCCGCAGTGACGCCTGCTGGTGACCTGCTTCTGCCAGGCTCTGTGACAGTGGCAGAATGGTGGTTAGGGAGGGCCACCAGCTGATAGGGGAGGCCAATTCAAAGATGATCAATGGCCACGCAGTAGATTGGGGCTGTGCTAGCCACTCGCCGGGGGAACCCCAGTGCCAGGCAAGTGACCCGAAAGAGGAGGCCTGTCCAGGTGCCGAAGGGGCCGCCGTCTGGAGCCACTGGCTTGCCGCACTTTTTCAGCATGGAATGGGTGGTAGACCAGCTACGTGTAGAGGGATAATTTTCTTTCTAGGTATAGGGGTGTGTGTGTGTGTGTGTGTGTGTGTGTGTGTGTGTGTGTGTTTATGTGTAGGTACTGGGGAATGAACCTGGGGGCGTTTGACCTGCAGGCTACTCCCCCAGCCCTATTTTGTTTTTTTGTTTTGAAATAGGGTCTCACTAAGTTGCTGAGGCTGGCCTCGAACCTCTGATCCTCCTGTTTCAGCCTCCTAAGTATTGGGATTACAGGCATGTGCCATCATGTACGGCTCCTTCCTTCCTTCCTTCCTTCCTTCCTTCCTTCCTTCCTTCTTTCCCTCCTCCCTCTCCCTCTCTTTCTTCATGAATGGAACCTTATTGTGGACTCTTCTATAACCCAATTTTATGCATTCCATAATTTGTGGACATATTTTCCTGCCCATAAAAACCCTTTGTAGCCCTATTTTATTACATACATTTAAAAACATCTCTCCAGGATTGGGGCTGTAGCTGAGTGGTAGAGCACTTGTCTAGGATGCATGAGGCCCTGGATTTGATATTTAGCACTGACTGAAAACAAAACAACAATAACAAAAGAAAAACAGCAACAAAACAAAACAAAGCTGGGCATGGTGGCCCGTAATCCCAGTACTGGGGAGGCTGAGAGAGGAGGATTGCAGGTTCGAAACCAGCCTCAGTGACTTAATGAGGCTCTTGGCAACTTTGTGAGACCCTATTTCCAAAAAAAATAAATAAATAAAATGGAGCTGGGGGTGTAGCTCCAAAGTAGAATGCCCCTAGGTTCAATCTCCAGCAACACACACACACACACACACACACACACACACACACACACACAATTATTCTAAGGGCTGGGGCATAGCTCGGTGGTAGAGTGCTTGCCTAGCATGTGCAAGGCCCTGGTTTGATCCCCAGCACCACAATAAATAAATAAAATGAAAACCTTCTGAGGTCAGTAAACATCAGCAGATGCTAGAGGAGTCTCTGGCACGCATGCACACAAGACGGAGAACCGAAGGCTTCCTCGAGGAGTGGCACCTCCTGCCCCAAGTGACCCACTGGCATCTCGGTGCAGTGGAGGCCGGCGACTTGCCTTCCGGTGTGGCGTAGCCTTGAGCAGAGTGCTAGCTGGACTCAACAGAACATTCATCAAGACACAGAGCAAGAGACATGAGCCTGGGCGACAAGATAAACTTGGGCTGAGCAGGGTGCCGGATTGCCCGAGCCGCATGGCCCACAGGGGCGCTGTCTGGTCCAGGCCTCGTCCAGCCCAGTCCCCCACCCACGCGGGGTCCAGTGGTACCTCCTCCGCGAGTAAGAGGGTCGGGGACACCTGGGGTTACTTCTGCGGTGTCTTTCACGGTCCTGGGTGTGTGTGCAGGCCTGAGAAATGCCTGCGGAGCTAAACGTACACATTTCACACATCCGGGCAGATGACAGAAGCCGGGGCAAGAGGCCGGCTGGGCTGGGGGATTTCACAGAGAGGAGTCAGCTCTGCAGCTGCACCCTGAGCCCAGCTCGCTAAGCCTCAGTTCTCAGTGTGACACAGGGATAAAAATAGCCATGGCCTGGCAGGGTTAGACGACATAATTTGAGCAAAGAACCAGCCTCCATTCTGAGTACACAGTAGGTGCTCAATCATTGTTTGGCCCACCTTTGCTTCTTCCCCACAGGACCTCAGGGTTTAGGGAAAGAAGGGTAGCATCAAGCAGGTACTGAAAATAGGGACAGGATCCAAAGAACAGGGGGAGGGGCGGAGTGGAGGAAAGTGACAGTCCTCAGGGGTGCTGCACTCTCAGTCTCAAACTCCAGAGAGACAGGGATGGCCAGTGTGTTCAGATGGAGGGACTGTGAATGGTTAGAGCCCGGGAAAGCTGGGCACAGTGGAGCACACCTGTAATCCCAGCTACTTGGGAGGCTGAGGCAGGAGGATCACAAGTTATAGAGACCAGCCTGGGCAATTTAATGAGACCCTATTTCAAAATAAAAAATAAATAGGTCGGGCGTGGTGCCGCACGCTTGTAATCCCAGTACTTGGGAGGCTGAGATAGGAGGACCCAGGTTTGTGGCCAGCCTCAGCTACTTAGTGAGGCCCTCTGCAACTTAGTGAGACTCTGTTTCAAAATAAAAGAATGAAAAATAGGGCTGGGGGTGAAGCTCAGAGGTAGAATGCCCCTGGGTTCAATCCCCAGTACTGCAAAATAAAAATAAATAAATAAATAAGCCAGGCATGGTGGTGCACGCCTGTAATCCCAGTACTTGGGAGGCTGTGATAGGAGGATCACAGGTTTGAACAAGAGTAGCCTCAGCAACTTAGCAAGATCCTGTTTAAAAAAAAAATAGGGTTGGTGGTGTAGCTCAAAGTTAGGACACTCCTGGGTTCAATTTCCAGTAACTAACACACACACACACACACACACACACACACACACACACACACACGAGAGAATTTGGACACTGAATCAATCTGCTTAGAAGTCCCAAGTGAGGGGCCACCTGGTCTGTGTCTCCATGGAAGGCAGAGCTACAACTGAGGAGGTAATGGCAGCTCCATGGCCGAAGGTCATTTCTGCATCAGAATTCCCTCCAAACCACAGTCTCCCCCCAGAGGTGCTGAGCTCTGCGATGCAAGGGATAAGCAGAGGACTGAGGGCAGAAACAGGGGACGAAGGGTTGGAAAATACAGTTCACTTGCCTCCAAGAGGCTGGGATCGAAAGCTCCTGGGAGCCGGGTGTGGTGGCGCACGCTTGTAATCCCAGTACTTGGGAGGCTGAGACAGGAGGATCGCAGGTTGGAGAACCACCTCAGCAAGTAGTGAGACTCTCACCAACCTAGCGAGACCCTGTTTCAAAATAAAAATAAAAACAGGGCTGGGGGTATACCTCGGAGGTAGAATGCCCCTGGGTTCAACCCCAGTACCATAAATAAATAAATAAATAAATAAATAAATAAAATCTCCTGAGAACAGGAGTGGTTCTGTGGGTAGTATACAGGGCCAGGCGGAGGCTCGGGATCAGTACCTTCCAGCAGAAGGTGGAGTTTCAGGGCTGGGGATGTGGCTCAGGGATGGAGTGCTCACCTAGCCTGAGCAAGGCACTGGGTGGACTCCTCAGCACCAGGAAAAAAAAGGAGGGCAGCAGCGGAGGAGGAGGAGGAGGAGGAGGAGGAGGAGGAGGAGGAAGAGGAGGAGGAGGAGGAGGAAGAGGAG
>PVJS01050784.1:0-14195 GCA_004027185.1 Glis glis | reverse complement strand
ACTGCAAAAAAAAAAAAAAAAAAAGAAAAGATCATGAATAGTACCAGTCTATATGGATGAGTTTTTTGCCCGCATTTAGTAAGTGCCTCTACATTGGGCAGATTTTCCTCTCAGAGTCTCATGTTCATTAAAAGCTAGTAGTAGTGTACCACAGTAATTAAATTCTTACTACCGCCAACATTTTAGAAGGCTGTTATTATCTACTAAAAAAAGATGTTAGTGTCTTTGATGGCATTTTGGATTGAGACAGTTTGTTGGTGATGAGCTTGAAAAGTATGGACAGGAAAGTTTGGGCATAGAAATAGGAAACATCTGGACTGTTATTCAAAAAATGGGGATCATTTGATATTGGAGATTTCTAGAAAGAAGACAAGAATCAAGAGAACACAAGACTATATGGAGAAAGAAAACATAAAACATAGCCAGGCATGGTGGTACACACCTATAATCCAAGTACTTGGGAGTCGGAGACAGGAGGATTGCAGGTTCAAGGCCAGTCTCAGAAACTTAGAGGGACTCTGTGTCAAAATAAATATTAAAAAGTGCTGGGAGTATAGTTCAGAGGTACAATATCCCTAGGTTCAATCCTCAGTAACAAAAAAAAAATAAAGAGGAAGGAAGAAAGGAAGGAAGGAAGGAAGGAAGGAAGGAAGGAAGGAAGGAGGGAGGGAGGGAGGGAGGGAGGGAGGAAGGAAGGAAGGAAGGAAGAAAAGAAGGAAGGAAGGAAGGAAGGAAAAAGAAGGAAGGAAGAAAGAAAGTTTAAAAACATGAATTTCCATTGCTATAGGAGAAAGAAGAAAAGAGAATGACAATAGACACATGATAAGGAATTTTAAGGCATTTGCAATGCAGGGTATGATACAACCCACCTCCTCCTTTTCTCCTATGGGATTATTAGTGAAAAATATGCTTTACTCACTCATGTTTTTTGAGCTTGTCAGTTTTTGTTGTGTGTGAAAAGTTACTGAATTCTCCATTATATGTGGAAAAGGACAACACCTAAGGCCACACTCAGAACAGTTTAAGATACAAATATACTTAGATGTATACTCATAGGTAACTAATGTTTATTTTTTCCACATGGATATAGGTGAATAAAACTGTGGGGTATAGGGTTAAATTAGATGAAGCAAAAGGAGACCTGAATTCTTGTGATCTTTCTATGGTAACTCACTAGGGAGGAAATTAACTTACTCTTTGAAGGCTTTTGTTTCAATATCTGCAGAAAATAAGATACCTAAACTATTTGATACTAATTAGTTTTTAAAGCTGCATCTCCCCACCACCATATCACCATTACAAATTTACATCACTATGCAAATTTAATGGTTTGGTAGTAAAATTATTAGTTTTTCTAGGCTCTAACATTCCACTGAGCTCTAGAATTGATTAGAATTGCATGCATACATTTTTCTTTTATTGCATGTAATATTTATTTGTTAAAATAGATTTAAGATATTAACAAAAAAATGATTAGTAAGATAGACTTTCTGTACCTACACTATCCAATAAGAGTTTTACGAAAATGAAATGTTGTATATTATATAAGCAGCTGCCTTGTGACCATGGAGCACTTACTTAGAATAATTTCTTACTTTATTTCTCATATCAAATTATTAAATTTGTATCAAATATTTAATGTTAGGAATATAAATTGAAATGCTGAAAGAATAAACAACTGACACACTACAGGGTAGTATGTTGATAGCTATGATGTTCAGTCAGTAAAGTGTATTCAATGCATTTCGACTTACAATGAGTTCATCAGGAGGTTTATCAAGATGAAGACTCAGCAGTAGCCATGTTACTTGGATCAATTTAGATAATCTATTTTAAAAATTTAGTCAACAGTTTCCTTTAGTGTTAAATTTTCTCATATTGAATTTTCCATGGGTCAAGTTTACTAAATTATTGCTACAGCTCCATATTTACCCTGTGTATAAAACTCCAAAATACATATTTAGTATTTGCAACTTTATTTTATAGAAAAAGTATATATTTGGAGAGAATTGATAACACAACACTACACACAAAGAGAACCCAAGTGCATGATATAACATATCTGCATTCAGAATTCTTACATCCTCTTAATTATGCTTATATATTTTAAACTGAAATAAACTCTTTTCTTTCCTTTTTTTAATTCCATAAAGATTGCATACCCCTGTTAAGTTTTGTTTTGGGAATATCCCTTATCTGTATTTAGTAAAATATAAATTGCATATTGGAGCATAAGAACAGCTATTATTTAGCTAAATAAATATTCTCAAGAATGAATGATATTTTCATAAGCACAAATATGTTTTCTAATACAGGTAAGAAAACAAGTCTGAAGCAAGCATCTCCTGTTTTCCTAGTGGTAATAACCTGTAACCCAGTTTAGCTTGCTAATTGGCTGCCCGGGAATAAAAACTCCCATAAAATACCCACATAAACTCACAATACATTAACATTGTCAGCCTGAATTAAAATGACATCAACAGATTCAGTGTATTTAAAATATGAGGAAAAATACATACAAAAAAAGTGAATGAGAACTAGTTGGTGTCATCTGGAGTTTCACTTGCCTGGTCCATTTTCATATCTGTGAGTCTTAGTAACAGCAGGAAACACCTTATAAATCTAGAGAGCACACTAGCCTACCCATTCAGGGACATGCCATGAGCCTTTCCTGAATAAACCGTAAAGCTGAGTTGTTAGAACTACAATTTAGGAATTCAACCATAATGATTTAGGTTTCAAGCTGTGTTTGTATTTCGATTTTAGGAACAAATATTTTATTTGTAACAACATTGACATGCCCAACAAAATATGCCTCAAAAACTGATCAACAAACCATGCTATTTTTATTCATAGTAATATTGCATTCAAAAACTTATCAGAACATTTTAAGTTTCCACAATTTGGTTAGTATATAAGTATATGACATATAAAACATTTTCCCAAATTGCAAAATATATCTTTATAATAAAATGCAATTCATTTATTTATTCAGTTAAGGATCTAAGATATAAATCTGACTTAATGACTATTATCATCAAAAAGTTAAAGTCTATAGGAGAAGTAGACATATAAATAAGTAGTCACAAAGAGTAAAACAAAGGCAAAAAGAAGACAAAAATATAGTAGGTGACCTAGGGAAGTTGCATTTAATTATGTTGGGGAAAATCAGAGTGGCAGCATTTGAGTGTTTCTTACACAAGTAAATTCTACTTTGCCTTAAAAACTTGTTTTAAGTCTAATTGTTTAAAAAGACTTGTACCTTTTCAGAAATGCTTGTTATGGTCTTTATTATGAAAAGAAACTTTTAACATAACATGACTATAAATAGCTAAACCTTTTAAGAGACTACCCTCTATTTCTAAACTAAATTACTCCTGGGGTAAAAAAAAAATGCTTCTCAACATTCAACAACATATTCATGAAGCAGCATGTGTTTATTTCAAGGTCTGTCATTCTTGAGAGATACAGGCCCAAGCCTGCTTTGTTTGTGGCACCTAATGATATTCCAGGATTGAAAAGAACTATTATTTTTATCATAATTATGTCCTGTCCCTATTTGGTGAATTAAGTCTCTAACTTTGAAAGTGTTACTTCATGAGCAAGCTCAGCTTTTGGCCATCAAGGGGAGTATGACTATAGAAGAACTGACGTAGGATAGGTTGTCCTTAAACTTATAATTGATGCTTGAAGAAAGAAAGGACATAGCTTCTGATAAGAATGGGACAGAGTGGTGGTGGGCAGGAGCGCTAGTGCAAAAGGATGGAGCTTAGAAAAGCCCCTGGGAAAATTTCATATACATAACTTGAGTCTTAGTAAGAGATTTATTTTAGAAAGTGGAAAGTTTGACTTGAAGGAGGAGCCAAATGACCCAAGTAGTAGTAATCCTGGCTCCTGGTAATAAGTCTTCTTCACAGGGAGGAGTGGAAGAGGAAAGATCTTCAAGGAGAGCCCAGGTGTGTAAGCACCCTAGGAACAGTGTCAAGGATGCCTTCAAGTGTCAAGGTCCCTACATACCAGAGGAGCCTGGCCTGAATCAGTGAGAGTTTCAATTGGATAGAAACCCAAAGAAAATGATGCTGTAGTCCCTGGTGGCCACCTTAGCAATCCTATTTGTTCCAAAGCTCTTTAAAGTTCACTGACATTATAAAACACCAAAGGCAAATTCACTTAGTTCATTTTAAACTTGAAAAGAAAGATGGGTGGGGGGATAATTTGAGCACCTTCATCTCAATAGAGAGTTGTAAATCAGTCTGGTACTTAAACATGAAAGGGACTTATTTCCCTGCAAAAGGTCTCTTAATTTTGTAGTTCTGTGGATGAAAGGCCTTTCCATAGAAACTGAAAAGAATACTGCCACACAGCCTCTAGCATAAAAATATGTACATTTAATTATTTCATATGGCTTTTAAAATGTACTAATAAAATTGGTCAGCTTTTTGGCTACCTTGTAAGCAAGAAGGTTGTAAATGGGAGTCATTTAAAAGTTTTCATTATGCCATCCTCAGGATCCTTCAAGGTAATAAAGGAATAGGTTTCAGAGAAAAAAAAACCTTAATAGGCCAGGCTTGAAACTGGAATAAACACGATGGGGCTGCATGGATGGCAAAGAATTCTCAGCAAGATATGACAGGGTAGCATTAGTGCTGGAGCAATTATTTTAGCCCTACTCATTTTCATTGTGTAATTTATGGCCTTAATCACTAATAGACAAATTCAATCATGAGCCAATGCCTTTGATAGTTAGACTTGGTAGCACTGGCAGTGCATGGTGGATAAAAACTTCACACACGGCTTCATTCGCCACAAAGGAAGTTTCCTATAGCTTTTTATTTGTCTTTGATTTTTCAGTTCTACTAAAGGACAGAGAGCTGGCTTTTGAAAATAAGTCCTTGCAAAGGAGCCATAGACAGGTGTCAACAAGCCTAGGCCTGCTTTCTCATCCACAAAGCCATGAATGTATTTGTTCTTCCTTTGTGCTGAATAATATATGTGGAGAAATAGACCTCGGGTTATGTGAAATAGAGACTGAGAGAGGTTACAAATCAGCATTCTGAATTATACCCAGGATTGTTCTGAGTGTACTATACTGAACCCAAGTACACAAAAAATATATATGTATAAAAGAATGAGTTGTTGAGTACAGGTGTGGGTGGCATTTTCATGCCAGTGGGACTGGATGAGTCTGACGAAATGCTTCACTGAAAGTGTTTGTCTCCAAACAGAATGCTCTTTATAGAGAAAAGAGATTCAGACAAAACCCTATATAAATAATTTTAACTTCAGAGCACTACATGTTTCTTTAGACTTAGATTCCAACTGGAACATATTTCAGGTCTTCTCTTTTATGTTACTTTATTTATACTTCCTACCATGTCATTTATCTATTTAAATATTTATTTTGTCATTAGACTGTGAGATACTCAAAAAGAACTACTAACATATGTAATTTTGCATTTTCAAGATCTTCCCAATGCCTGGCACATATAATATTTAATCAAAAGTGACCTCAAAATAAATAGGATATGATAAGTCCTTTGTAGAATAAATGATTTGATTGAGTCTTGAAGAAAAGGAAAATATGTCCATCAATAGATGAATGGATTGCAAAACTATGGGATATACACACAATGGAATTCTACTCAGCCATAAAGAAGAACAAAATTATGTCATTTGCAAGAAAGTGGATGGAACTAGAGAATATTATGCTAATTGAGATTAGCCAGTCACAGAAAATAAAGGTTCATAAGTTTTCTCTCATATGTGGAAGGTAGGGAAAAGTTTGGATACAAGAGGAACTCCAGATAAAGGAGGAGAAAAACCAGCAGAAGGACAGAGGGGGTTGTAGGGGAGGTGTGGGAGGAGACGTGACGAAGGAAACACTTCGATTGACGTTATGCATTTATATAGAATTATCAATGCCAATCTCAATATCATGTATGGGGAAGGGGAGGGAGTGGGCTAGGATCTAGAGGGGAAGCTCACCAAGTGTTGTGTGTATGTATGTCCCTGTCACTCTGAATTCCATTGTGATGTGTGATTACAATGCACCAATAAAAGTATATTTAAAAAAGAAAAAATATTCATTGTCTTGGGTCATTTATAAGTTACACAATGGTTTCTATTACTCTCCAAAATATACTGCAACTTCTCCAATCAGAGTGTTTTAGAAACCCTCTATTAAAATATCCAATTAAAATGCATTTCTCAAGAATGCAATGAAAATATAAGTACCAATCTCACTATTAAGTATGGGGAGGGGTGGGTATTGGAGTGGGGCCTGAAGGGAAACTCACCAAGACCTGTGTGCATGTTTGTTTGTATGACTTTGAACCTCAATATTACATATAATGACAATTCACCAATACAATTATTTAAAAAATAAAGGAATTTACCTGATCAAGGATTTAGTGTTGCAAGAGGTATTGAGTATTGGGGAAATATGGAAATGAGAGCCTTCAGAGAATGGGTTTAGAAGAAGTATTTTCATCATACCATAAAAATTTTAGGAAGTCCAGCTTTGTATTGTTGGATTCAAATAAAGAGAAGGTATCACATCAATTGAGATGGTCATGACATTTTTATAGTATTCTTGTAGATAATGCAGAAATGTAGAAAAGATAACAATGCAGTTAAATGGTGAATAAGTAAATAAATCTTGACACATAATGGATGTCAACTTGAAAAAAGATCTCTAATATCATGCTACAGACCCACCTTGAAATAACATTTCACATTTATAATTAATATGGGTGATTCCAACTTATCAAAATTTTTGAAAACACAAAATTGAGGAGAATCACTATAATGGATTTATGATGCCAAATACTATTGACAGTCTGATCAAATATCACATTATACATAGCAGGATTTTATTTTAAGCTACTTGCATATTGAAAAAGAAAACTGGGATTTATTTGAGAGTTAGCTCCAATTAAGTCAATAGCACAATGTCAAGTGAGCTAACACATTATCTCCTTGCATCATATATCCATTGGAAATATTTTAGTCCTCTTCTATATTTAGGAAAAAATTACTGCACACACCATTAATTTCTGGGTATGACACCAGTATGGATATTACAAAAGCCAGAGCTTGCTCAAAAGAGAGGATCTGGGATAAAAAGAAAACCATGTTGTATAAAATTGTTTAGTGGGGAAAGGATACTTTTAAAAGTTGTTTTTGAAAGCCAATACTATGTGCTAGACCTAAAAGCAATGAATTCCTCCACTCTGATTTCAAAAGTGTTAGAAGTCACCATATGAACTTCCCTTGCTGAGACACCAGGAAGCGCTATACCTTGTTGATCTCAGAGTTTCAAACTTGAACAGATCATTGCAATATGCTTTACAACCCTGGTCCTTACATCTTGCTCATCATAGAGGACTTCACTATGGAAATCTCTATAGTTATTTACTGTCTGCCCAACCTCACTAGCACAGGGAACCATACTTCCTCTTGCTATCCTTCCCTTGCCTTTCAAAAAGGACTTTTGAATTATTTTTCTAATGTTTATAAATATCCAGCAAACAAAAAGCCACTTTTTCTCAGCAATACCCCCAATACTTTCTTTCTACTTCTCTTACTAGAAGAAAACACGTTAAGTCTTCTCATAGGGGGAAAAAATGTGTTTACCCATATACTGTATGGTCTGGAAGTATGATCATCATCTTGATTTATGAACTCTTACCATCCACTCTCATGTAATACCCCTTCTGATTTTGAAGTTCACAACCTCTAAACATATCATTCTTTACAATAAGCTAAGAATCTTTTTATTACTCTCTTATATTGATGAAAGGCATCTGAATCAGTATTTTTCTCTATTTCATGTCCTATAATCAATCAAAACAATTTCAAAGTCCAGTGTAAGGGCCTAGCTATGGACCTAATTTCATGGATTCTTAACTACTTTAAATCCAATAAACTTCAGTTCAATTCCACCATTTTTTTTCATACTAAAGGTTTCACCTTGGCCTTATTTTTTAAAAAATGTTTCTATGGAAACCATGAGCCTCAAAGTTCCCATCTCCTAACATCCAGTTCTCCCATATCTACATTTCCACTACCTGCTCTACAACCTCATGGAGAGAACTGGTCCTTTGTTTCCTAGTATATTAGTCTCATCTTGAACTTTGTCCTCTGACCTAACTTAACGGCCAGGTTAATCACTAGACCTCATCCTAACAAGTATCCTCAACCTCTAGATGCACATGTGTCCTAACACTACAGAAAACTGTGGAACTGCCTAGATTTGCACCACTATAACTTATAGAATCCCATTTCAGCTGAAATACAGAAACACTCAACCATTTATCTATTGTCCTTGGTTAATTATCTTTTTCTCTTGGTTCAGCACCTTTCACATTCTCATCTTACTTTCTTCCTCCAGGATTAGAATATGGGGTTGCCCTTACCCTTTACAAGTGAAGCAACATATCTCTACCCATCATTTCCTATCTCTTCTATGATATTTGTCCATCAAGTTTATGTTTTTTCTCCAATACATTCAGCTTCTTGAAATCTGTTTGTAGCTATTTCTCTTTTTCTCTACACACACACACACACACACACACACACACACACACATGCACACATGCACACAAGCACAGACACACACACACACACAGGAATATATATATATATATATATACATATATATATAAGCTCACATATATATATATATATATATATATGTGTGTGTGTGTGTGTGTGTGTGTGTAAAGCTCACAATCTTAAGCACTCTTTCCAATGATCCAACGGATACCAACCTATCTCTACAAAGTTTTTCAGTGACCTCTAGATTCATCCTTTTAAATCTTCTTTTTGGCTCTGGAATTGGGTTTTAACCAAAGCTTATAGGTTTCATAGCCCAAAATGTGTATCTCTAAGATGATGAACTTACATTCCAGAATAGTTAATAGTATCTGAAACTAACATGATTTCAAATTTTACATAATCTCCTATTTCCCATACCTACTATTCATATAGAAAACCTCAATTAATGAAACTGCTATCTACAGAGTTTCTGAGTCCTGACTGACATCTTTGACTCAACTTAGACTCTGCTTTCTCCTTCATACCTAATTCATCAAATCCTGCTCTTTAAAAAATTCTAATTTTTTAAATTCTCTCTCTCTCTCTCTCTCTCTCTCTCTCTCTCTCTCTCTCCCTTTCTTTTCCTACAGCAAGAGTTGTAGTTACAAGCTATCACCACATCTTACTAGGACTATTGAGCCACTTAATGAGGTTCCTTGCCTCCATTCTTACCAGCCTTTAATCCAATTTTATACCACTGGTGAATAACAAAATGTGAAAGCTTGTTTGACTTATGTAAACAGTATTATTTGAGTATATTTTGAAAGTAACTTCAAGGAACTACTAACCATATTTCTATACTTGGTAAATAAGCTGACAAGTCATTCTTTAGGTCATCGCATATAAGATATGATTTGTCTATAAAAAATAAGTTTATCATGTTCATAGCTATACTCCTACAAGTTGATTCTTTGGAAATCCAGTTCTGTGCAAATGTTCCTTCTGACTTGAAGTAGAAATGTGCTTTCTGGAGTGTGTGTGTGTGTGTGTGTGTGTGTGTAAAAGAGTATTATTATTCTCTGCATTTGGCCAACATGTAGATCTAAGGAAATAGCTCACTATACCACCTCCCCAGTTAAGTGGAACTAATCCTGGATTTCATCCGGGAATAAAGGACCAATTGACACTCTGTCAGAGGAAATGTTTAGACTCTCCTCTTACTTGTGGCTCCATTTGACAGCAAAGAAATCATCAAGAAAAAAAATAGGACTCAAATGAAGTTAAGGTTAAAGAGGAAATATAATGAATTTCTGATCTTGTAATCAGGAAATAACTTGGAATTTAATTCAGGATGGGGCCTGATCATAAGGTTTAAGCCAGATCATAAATCCTTAGTGGTTGAAGAACCAGAGAAAGGGAGGTGTTGGTTGAACTCAGAAAAGTCATAGAATGAGAAAATCCTGAGTCCTCTTCTACAATGAATGACCCTAGCATCTAACTATAACCTGAATCAATATCTTACATATCAAAAATTTATGCCCTGAAAAATTAATCACTATAACTGATAAGTAATCTAATAACTATTTATTTAATTTAATAATTATTAAATTATTGATCATTAGTATTATTTTATTTTATTGATTAAATTACTAAACTGCAATTATCTTCAGTTAATCTTAGGAAAGATTAAACGTCAAGATCACATTCCCACATTAGATGCCCTATCAGGAAAATATTGCCAAGATTTGGAAATTGTAAAAAAAAGAATATTGGATGCCCTTTTAATGGGCCTGTTTATTTTCTATCATTCTATAAGAGTATGTAGCTCTAACTAACTTTCTACAGATTAGGCCATTCTATAACTCTGTAAGAGTAGACGATAACTTATAAAAAACTGAGAGTAGTGCAAATCAAAATGGCCCAAGAAGGAAAGATAAAATTGACTTCTGTCCTGAAGAAAAGTTACCCCCAAATATCACCTATTATTCCTGTATGGAATATTAAGAAGTTTTGCATATATTAACAAATTAATTTCAGCATTTTTGAAGATCTGATTTCCAAATGCTCTTTTTATTGGTTATACTATTGTAATCATTGATTAATAAGTAAATTAAATTAATAATAAAAATCTGTGGCCCATTTTAATTTTATGAGAGTCATGATTTTACCATTTTGAAAATTATACTTTAGTAGCGTTATAGTTAGAAGAAAGATTTAGGAAAAATATTAATAAATTCAGAGAGATCTCTGGTAGGAAGGCATGGGGGTTTTGTTACATTTCCAATGAATGGTGATTGACTGACTTATTTCACATAGATATCTGAATATCAAGAAGTGTATGGATGATCTTGCCAAACAAAATGATTTTACACTTCTGCAATCTAGATATATAATGTTTCTAAACATAGAAATCTTTAGAGTTTGCCTAAAGGCAGCAGGTGCTAGATATTTCTTATCACTTGGCTTATATGTGAATATTTCTTGAAAGCAATGAGAGCTGCCACATTTTTACCAGAAAGGTGGAATTTTAGTGGAGAGTTTTTGTGAAGATTAATGTTGGAGTTTACATTACTAAATCTAAATAATTTGAACATTTTAATGAATATTATGCTGTATAATTACAAAATGACAAAAACAAATAAACCTTCCTCTCAAAAACCTACCCTTTCATTAGACTTAGTCAAATGCAATTTGATTCAATAAACACTTTTATGCACCTACTCTGATGAATGCTAAGGCAAAGTATTAGATTCTGTTGGTGCTAAAAGAAATGGGTAAGGCAGGCATTTTATGTAAAGGATCTCCAAATTAAGTAGGAAAAAATGAAATACAAAACTATAAGTAGATTGCAAGGAAGAATATAGTAATCTTATATTTCTACCTCTCACTTATGGATGGCTAATTGGTATGTTTTTTGCAATAATTATGTAATGGGATTTATTTCTTTCTTTTAAATGTGCATTCAAATTAATTTGAAAATAAGAGGCCCTACCTCTATCGTAAGAATTGAATGTCAGTACATTTTAGGAATTCGGCACAGTGAGCGAGTTATGAAGGAACATATTAACTACTCATAGCATGACAACATATGATTTCCAGACTGGCATTGGCATTCCCAGATGGCACAGAATTCATCTTATTCAAATGTGTGGTAATATAGACTATGAATTCAGAGTCACTGAAAGTGATTTTCTTCAACTTTTATCTTAGGTGAAATAAAAAACCAATGTTTCTATTAATTTCAAAGGGAAACTTGATGATAAATGTTAGAAGGCCATGAATGGCCAGAAAGATAAAATGGAGACTTCTCAGATACAAAGCAACTTCCTGCTTCACCCTGGTGAAAACACCATCATGGCACCACAAGACAATGCTGGTAGTGTCTGATAGATTTAAATCTGAAAAGTCCTTGAATATACAGGTAGACATTTATACCAATGGAGCAAAATAGAGAACCAGACATATACACAAGCATATACAGTCATCTGGGTTTTGACAAGGGTGCCAAGAATGCACCATGGGGGACAGATAGGACAAGATGCAGATTGACTGTTGAGCCCAGTAAGATGGGGAGTAGCAAGAGTATCATATCCTACTCCACGGAGTTCTGCTTTACATATAAGGCCCGGGAGTGGGGAGATACAGGAGATCAGCATAGCCTCTGGCCCGTGAGAGCATCTTTGTACCTGAGAAAATGTGTAGAAAAGACTGATCAAGATCAGTCTTTTGGTTAATAAGAAAAAACATTCAAGAAGAGGTTCGTTTGGAGCCTCAGTTTGATATGACAGACATGGACACATTTCAAAAAGAACAGGGAGTAGTATCACAAGTAGACGCAATAAAACCAGAAAGCAAGAAGGAGCAAGTTATATCAGAGATGGCAAGTGACATTGTTAGAATGTGAGTTGGAATATGAAAATGAAAGATGAAATTGTTTTCTTTGATCTTGTTCATTTGGGAATAATAGAGAAAACTTTTTGTTTGTTTTACTTCAAAAAAGAAACATCAGTGTTTTCAGGGAGATTTTAATAAATCTTATAATAACATGAGTATATTGGTTAGCCTATTGAGAGAGAATTTTATATAAGACACGTATGTAACCATATTAACCAAAAAACATTTTTAAGTAATTTCATTTCTTTTTTTTTTTTTTTTTGCGGTACCGGGGATTGAACGCAGGGGCGTTCTACCTCCGCGCTATGCCCCCGGCCCTATTTTTTATACTTTATTTTGAAACCAGGTCTCACAAAGTTGCGGAGGACCTCACTAAGTAGAGAGAGAGAGAGAGACAGAGAGAGGGAGCGAGAGCGAGAGAGCTGAGGCTGGCCGTGAACCCGGATCCTCCGGTCTCTGCCTCCCAAAGTACTGGGATTACAAGCGTGCGCCACCACGCCCGGCTAGTAATTTCATTTCTTTGAGAGAGTAAAATGTTATGAGCAGATCTTGATTTAAGAGCAGAGTGAAGAAGATAAGGTTATTGCACATCAAAAGTATATGACAGCCGGGCGTGGTGGCGCATGCTTGTAATCCCAGTACTTTGGGAGGCGGAGACCAGAGGATCCGGGTTCATGACCAGCCTCAGCTCTCTCTCTCTCTCTCTCTCTTTCTCTCTCTCTCCCCCTGTCTCTCTCTCTCTACCTAGTGAGGCCCTCTGCAACTTCGTGAGACCCGGTTTCAAAATAAAGTATAAAAAATAGGGCTGGGGGTGTAGCGTGGAGGTAGAACGCCCCTGGGTTCAATCCCCGGTACCGCAAAAAAAAAAAAAAAGTATATGACAGTGTAGGCCAATACAAATATAGAGTTACATTAACGTGCAAAATAAATAGAAAGTACAAGTAGGAACAAAGGAAGCAGTATTGCTGCCATGAGAGAGAGAGAGACAGAGTAAGCAGTAGTGATTTTCTCTTGAAGCAGAGAGAGTTAGTTCTATACACATTTCCCATATCTAATTGGGAAGGGTGCTCTCTTCCAAGAAATTCTTATCAGAGATAAAGAGGTATCTGCCAAAACCTACAAAAAGCTTAAGCTGCTTCCTTCTTTTGCTGATTCATGAGAAAGTGAGTGAGTTCTCAGGAAAGAACCTGAATTCTTTCTCTAGTTACTTTGAAGTCTTAGATGGAAGGCTGAAGGATCTGGGGCAGGGAAGGTGAATTGTGCAGGTGGTGTTGTCATCTCCTGATCTAATCGACAAGTGCATTTTGGAGGCAAAGGAGCATTTGGAATTGAGTCCATGCAGATGGTGTAAAAACAAACAAACAAAAAAAGGTTTTATGAGCAAAGGTTCATTATTTCAGAAAGATGGATGCCTGCTGAGAAGAGAAAGAGAATCTCTTGTGAAAAAGTGAAAAGCTCTGAGGCTCAGGCTTTTTCTATATGCTGCTTCCCATAAGAAAGGCTTTCCGTTTACTCTTATCATCCTTATCATTTTAGACTATTTTTTTCTTTGGGTAAGAAAAAAGAAGGTATACTTTTACATGTGAAAATATCAGCCAGGCGTGGTGGTGCAAGCTTGTAATCCCAGTACTTTGGGAGGCAGAGACCAGAGGATCCGGGTTCGCGGCCAGCCTCAGCTCTCTCGCTCTCTTGCTCTCTCTCTCCCTGTCTCTGTCTCTGTCTCTCTCTCTCTCTCTCTCTCTCTCTCTCTCTCTTTCTCTCTC
>PVJS01050783.1:0-14196 GCA_004027185.1 Glis glis | reverse complement strand
ACACACACACACACACACACACACACAGTGTTGAAAAACGCTTTTTAACTTGGCTAGCTACTGGGAGCACAGGGCTTAGGTTAAGTCCAGTTGACTAATAGGTAACTTTGTAAAATTATTTTTTGAATAGTAATAAAAGTGTATTGGGCTTTTAATTAATTTTTGATGAATTACTTTTTACCAGTGCTTAATTCAAAGTATTTCAATATTGTGATTGCCTTCTTGGCTGGCCTAAGAATGCCTCAAAGCAAGATTCAGTGTATAAATTATAAATATCTATTCTAACGCTAAAGTGTTGGAAGCAATTAATGTGGAAGTCTTATCTGTTTATATATCTCATTTAAATAGCCTATATGGGCTCTGCCTACTAATAAGAGTTTATGATATCTTTCATATTACTAAATGGAAGCCAGCTTTGTTTTCTCTAATATTAAAAAAGATTTACATATTTCATGAAAATTTGCTTTTGAAATTTTTATATTTTTAAGCTTTCTTCCATCATAAGACCTGATAGGTATTACGATTAGCATGTTCTGTTAATCCTCCCTAGTGAACATACCCCTCTTCTCATCATTTTCCTCCTCTTTATCTTCTTTCATCTTCTTTCTAGTCTCAAATACAGGTGCCCCAT
Source organism: Glis glis (assembly GCA_004027185.1). Lineage (NCBI taxonomy): Eukaryota > Metazoa > Chordata > Mammalia > Rodentia > Gliridae > Glis > Glis glis. Next base: position 13,565 of record PVJS01050783.1, on the reverse strand, counting down.
GCTGTCTTGAGCTTTCTTCTCTCTTCTACCTCCTCCTCTAGAGTCTTGTCTATTTTCGTAGCTTTCTATTGATAATCTTTTTACATAACCGATTCTTAGCCTCTGTGCCAACCTGTGTGTGCCTCCCTCCCTTGCAATCATGAGCCTCATGTCCAACATCTCACTAGACCAGGTGGAGTCAAATATTTTCAGCTGCTTTTTGATAGCTCCTGGATACTTACATGAGAAATCAAACTCACAATATTTAACCCTAAATGAGCTCTCCCTTGGATTCCTCATTTCTACCTTTGCATAGATTTTCTGAATCATTTTTTAAAATCATAGCATTGTCCTTAAGGAGGAAAAAGAAAGATGCATTTAATGTTTTAATGTTTTCTCTTTCTGCTGGTAAAAGTCAAATGATACTTGAGGGTGTTGAGAGAGTCAACTGTAATCCCACCATACCCAAGTAGCTGCTATGAGCATGGCATTTGAGAGGTAGAATGCTTGATGTTGTCCCTCATGTACTTAATCACAGTGGTGTAGTGACGTTCTTCTTTACAGAAATATATGCCTGGTAGACATTCTACCTTGTATTCTGACATGGTGTAAAGAGAAGCAAAACCCTGGAATCATACAGACCCCCTTTTGTACCTGGTCATTTACATTCTATGTGGACCTATTAATGAATTGCTCAAAGTTTCTGATACCTAGCATACACTTACTAGCTTGTCAACAAACATGCTTCTGTGTGATACCAGATGTTTTGCTGGTCTTTTTATTGTATGATGTTTGGCACACAGTGTGTGTGGTACTAGGGATCAAACCCTGGGGCATTCTAACTCTGAGCTACACCCCCAGAGCCCCTCTTTTTATTTTGAAACAGGGTCTCACTAAGATGCTGAGGGCCTTGCTGAGTTGATAAGGCTGGTTTCTAACCTGTGATCCTCCTTTCTCCACCTCCCAAGTACTAGGATTATAGGCATGTGCCACTGCGCCTGTCTGGCACACAATTTTTCTACATTAAATGAATTTTTCTTAGTGAGGGATTCATTGCTTGCTGGTATTTCATCCCCCAATTCTATACTTACCCAGTGCTGGTGTTAGGGGGTGCTATCCAGGACCCACCTCTGTGGCCTGCCTGTGGGCTCCTCTTCTTTCTCATTCCTTTGTCTGGACTACTCTGTCCTTTCCCTGTCACTGTGGAAATGCAGCATCTCCTCCCAGCTCACTTCCTCTGGGATGGCTCTGGGGATTTCTGTCTGTTCTCTGTTTTATTACTTACATACTCCCAGGCACCTGGATAATAGGCACAGTTTAGCCTTTGGAGATCTAGATGTGTGTGTGTGTGTGTGTGTGTGTGTGTGTGTGTGTGTGTGTGTATGTGTGTATACACATGTGTATATGATCTTATGTTCAAGAAGTTTCTAAAGGGCTTTCACGCTTGCTGCCTTTGTAAGAACATCAAGAAGCAACTTGTCATCTACTTTTCATTGAGGAAGAGACAGGCTTCTGGTGTGATTTGCTGCTTGCACAGCTGCTAGGCAGAGAAGCCAGGGCCAGGATGGTCTTCTCTGTCCTCTGTGCTTAGGAAATGTGCACTGAAATGCAGATGTGCAGTGTGAAGCCGCTGGGCAATCAAAGCAAGCTGTGGCTCCCGGAGATGCTCGTTCTCCATGCCAGTATGTACTCAGCAGCAGCGTGGGGCATGGCGGACTGCAGGAGTTAGCTCTGGAATTGTCCTACGCTTTGTGTATTAAGTGACTGATCTTTATGCAGGCCTACTAACTTGTGAAGCAGAATAGACCAGTCGCTTCATTTTCCAAATCTACCAAATTAGTTGCAGGAAAAGGACTGGTTGGAATGAAGACTTCTCAACTCTAGCAATTTATATCGCCTGTGTGTAATATCCCCATAAAATGAGCTTCCGGGCAAGACTTAGTAAATTCATTTCAACTAGATATAAAGATTTCATAAACCATGTAATCTTAGTGGGATGTACTAAGGAAGAATCACAGCTCCCAGGATGTCATTAATTTTATATTTAGCTGGGAATTTAAGAACAGCCAGGAAAAGCACATGTCCATAATCCAATAGTCATGTTATTAAAGTGCAGGGAATTTGCAGATAGGCATTAAAGTGATCAATGCAGTCCAAGAGGCCAGTAAAGCGATGTGGTTAAGGGCTTTGATGTGACATCCAGAGACCGAGATTCAGGTTGGTTCTCTACCACTAACTGCCTTGAGCAAATTTCTAAACTGTTCAGAGCTTCATTTTCTTCATCCATAAAAATGAGGATTATTACAGTGTTTACTTGCAAGAGTTATTGTGCAGATGAGCAGACTTCATGTAATATCTGTGGTGCATTGCCTGCCACACACAGGAAATGCCTTATTTTGTGCTATTAGTTGATACTATTTGATACTGTATGCCAAGGAAAAGTCATTTTCCACTTGTTTTAAAGTCTTGATTTTTGTGTTTGTGATTCTTGTGACTCTATCTTAAAACTTGATCATGGTGAGTAATCAAGCAATTGGTTAGGATAATGCACCATATCCTCGTGTCTTATCACGTTCCCATATTTGAATGCCTAAGTATTTTTTTTCCTCTCTCTATCTTTTATTTTTTATTTTTTGGTACTGGTGGTTGAACCCATGGGCATTCTACCTCTGAGCTACATCCCCAGCCCTTTTTTATATTTTGTTTTGAGTGTGTGTGTGTGTGGTAACAGGGGCTGCTCTACTTCTGAGCTACACACCCAGCCCTACTTTATTTTTTATTTTGAAACAGGGTCTCACCAAGTTGCTGAGAGCCTTGTGAAATTTCTGAGGCTGGCCTCAAACCTTCAATCCTCCTGTCAGCCTCCAAAGTGCTAGGATTACAGGTGTGTACCACCATGCCTGGCTATATTTTCTCTTAATAATCACATACATACAAGTAAAGATGCGTTAAGGAGAATTCTAGAGTCCTCTCACCAGAGACCTGGTGCCACAGTCAGTTCCACAGCCCTAGAGGAATTCATGCCAGCGGCACCATGAATGATTCTATTCCAGGGCTTCTGCTGTGCTCTCAAGTTGCCTCCATGAGGAAGAGCTCCTTACTACTTAGACTTAGATGTGCTGTCAGGGCAAAATTCGGAGAGAGCCTTCAGCATTTTTGATAAAGAAACTTTATTGTTGCTCCTTTACTCTATTTTCAGGAATCTTAGAAGCCCCAGTTACAGATGACACATGGTAATGGGGATGTGGTTGTTTCATATCCCTCCCATGTATGTCTTCATCCAGGATAGTATATAGAAAGGCTTATGCTGGGTGGTGACCCCACTGAAATCTCCATCTCTTTGCTTCAAGAGGACCTATTCCTGGCAACTGCAGACTGACATTCTATAGCAGAAAGCTCATCATGCTCCCTGATAAGCATAAGGGTAGGTGTCTTGTCACTTTTTTATTACTGTATTAGATGAAACCATTTCTCTGCCCAGGGCCCATTTATCATCAAATATTTATCTAGAGTGTCTCAAGTACTCCAAACTGATTTATGGTTATTTGAAATTTCTTTTAGAGTTGTTGACAAATTATAAAAATTGTCTGACCTATCTGTCTTAAAGAAGATCACTGAACCAAAAGAACTAGTTGATATCTTGTTTCAAATGGAATGCACACACACATGCACGTGCACGTACACACATGTGCACACACAAGCATAACATCACATTTGTAGCCACTTCCTGCCAAAATAATTCCTACATGGTTTATGTAGATTAAGTACCGATTTGAATGTAAACTTCAAATTTCAGAATAAAAACATTTCTAGGGGAAATAGTTAATTGCTGTATTTATTTATTTATTTACTTATGTATTTATTGTAGTACTGGGGATTAAACTCAGGGGCATTCTACCTCTGAGATACACCCCCCAACCCTATTTGTTTTTTATTTTGAAACAGGGTCTCACTAAGTTGCGGAGAGCCTTACTAAGTTGCTGAGGCTGGCCACGAACCCATGATCCTCCTGTCTCAGCCTCCCAAGTAAATATTACTGTATTAAATTAACCTAAGAACTTCTGCTCTTGTCTAAGTCAGACTGGCTTGTGGCAAACCTATGCATCTTTGAAAACAGTAGAAAAGCCAAATGTAAACAAAATGTGAACCATATCTAATTTGAACACACAGAAAAAGTGTGAAGAAAGCCACGCGTCCCAGAGAATAAGACACTGTGGAGTGGTGAGCCAGCAAGTTGCTCTTCCCTTCAGGGAATGCTCCGTTTTGGGCTTGGATGAGCAGCTCAGAAACCAAGCAGAAGATCTTACCTAAAAGGCAGAAAAATGCATAAAGCCAAAGAAACAAATGCTGAAATTTGGGGCTTTGAAAGCAGCCATAATTCAGAGGGACTGATGTCTCAGAGAGAAACAGGCCCCAGGGCATCAGCCTGGTCCGACAGTTCTGTGTCTGGAGGCATTTGCCTAATCTTTGTGCTTTGTAGTGAGTGAGGCTAAGAAAGAAGTCACTGAGAAGCAAAGCAGCTCTGGACACTCTCACAGTGCTGAGGATGAAATAACTGGAGCTGCACACCCAGGGCAGGAAAGGGACACGAACACTAGTCAATACCACAGAACTTCAAACTATACCCAAGCAGAGTGGACGGGCCAGAGGCAGCTGGAGTCTTGCAAAATGCCAACCAGATCTGAGTCAGCTTGCTCTGAGATTGGAGAAAGGTACCTGCCCCATCAGAGACTGCCTGCCTGGTGAGCAGGACCCTCCTTTGGTGGGAGGGACCCTCATCCAGAATCTCTGCAACTGTTCATACATGACGTCTGTAATGCAGCTTAAAATCACCAGAAACATCAAGAAGTAAGACCAAGAGGAAAACCCAGAAAAATAGAAAAAATCCTAAATGGACCAAATTGGTGTGGTCAGAATTGGACTTTGGTTTGGAGCTGAGTAGCAGCAGCTCTCTAGATGAGGCTAGAACTCCCAAGTTCTCCCTCCGCCTCCTACTCTAGATGAGGCTAGAACTCCCAAGTTCTCCCTCCGCCTCCTACTCTAGATGAGGCTAGAATTCTCAAGTTCTCCCTCTGCCTCCCCTCTGCTCTGGCCTCACTCCTGGAGGCCTAGATCTCACTCCTAGATCTATTCAATTATGTCACTTGTATGGGTAGACATTTCACTTGACAACTGCTGCCTTTCAGCAAGCTAGGAGTCTGTCTGTTCTTTCTTGGATATTTGGTTTTCCAAGCAACACCATATAGATCTGTGCATAAAAAGTGTAGATATGTTATCAGCAATGTGGCTTTGGATGAGTTTTGAGGAGTGGCTGTTAAAGTCTTACATTTCTTTTTCTTTGCCTAGGAGGATGAAATAGAAGGATAATAAGGAATCTTGTTAAAAACAGAAGTGCTTGATTTTTTTTTTTTTTTTTTTTTGCTTTAAAGTTTGCTAGTTTGGTGAGATCACATCTGTGTCTTTGCCTTTGAATGCTTTTTTGCTAGAAAGAAAATCATGAGGGCCTACAGGGGGAAAAATAAGAAAGGCAAGTTCGGACAGGCTTAAATAAAATTACCCTTGGCCGTGTGAGTGGCTCCCTGGGAATGTGTGGTGTGCATTAGTGACACAGACGGCACACAGCTCTCCCAAATGGTAAAGGACCAGGACTGAGGCAGGCCTTTCCAGCTGGAGTCAGCTTGTTATCAGCTCCAAGCAAGGAGCCATCACTTCCAACTTTATTTTTCTTTTTATAAAATAGGATAGGCTGCCTTCAAAACAGTGTGGTTTCCTTGAAGACATTTGGTAAGAAATGTCATGTAAGAGCTTCTTAAAACTAGAGTATGCTAATCCAAGTGTTGAGTTTTCAGTACAGTTTGTGATACAGTTTATCTTCAGTGTTTGGGAATCGAAGAGCTCTAGAGTGACTCTCAAATGGTGGTCCTTGGGCTAGCATTTGGCATCACCTCTGAACGCATTTGAAATGCAAATTCAGAGCTGGGATTGGTGGTGCATGCTTGTAATCCCCGGTACTTGGGAGCCTAAAACAGGAGGATCTCAGGTTTAAGTCCAGTCTTAGAGGTAGAATGTCCCTGGGTTCAATCCCCAGTACCACCAAAAAAAAAAAAAGGAAGAAATTCAAATTCATTACTTCAGCTAGACATAATGAGTTGGAAACTCTGTAGATGGGGCCCCGGAAATGGTTTCAACAGATTCTACAAGTGATATGCATGTGCATTAGTATTTGATAACCACTTCCCTAGAGTACTGATGGTTGTCTACATGGAGTCACCAGGTAGGACCAAGATAAACTGAGCTTCATATGTGGTGAGTCTATAATGTAGGAAAACATTGCGCTTTGAATCCAAACTTCTAATCTCAGACAGAAAAATCATATGATCTGTGTAATGAATTAGAGGGCAATATTTTATTTATGAACATGGGCTAGTATCTTACCTTTTCTGTAAGCCACGTCTTCCCACCATTGCCAGAAGATTTTTTAAATTTTGTTTTTAATTTTACTTTTACTGGTGCATTATTATTCTGTATAATAGTGGAACTTGTTACACATTTCTACATGCACATAACATATTTTGGTTAATTTTATTCTCTAGTACTTCCCATTTTCCTCCCCTCCCCTTTCTCCCAATGCTCTTTGTCTACTCTACTGGCTTCCTATTTTCATGAGATAATATCCTTCCCCTTTCCCCTTATTTTTTGTCTTTAGTTTCCACATATGAGAGAAAATATGTGACCCTTGACTTTCAGAGTCTGGCTTATTTTGTTTAACATAATGCTCTCTAATTCCATCCATTTTCCTGCATATGACATAATTTTGTTCTTCTTTATGGCTGAAAAACCTCCATTGTGTGTGTGTGTGTGTGTGTGTGTGTGTGTGTGTGTATATATATATATATATATATATTTGGTTCCACAATTCCACAATTTGGCTATTGTGAGTATAGGCTGCTGTAAACAAGGGTGTGCATGCGTCACTATAGTGTGCTGTCTTTAATCTTTTGGACAGATACCCAGGAGTGACATACCTGGGTCTTATGGTGATTTTATTTCTAGTCTTTTCAGAAGTCTCCACTCTGACCTCCATAGTGACTGTACTAATTTGCAATCTCACTGACAGTGTATGTGATCTTTCCCCCACATTAGCACCAGTATTTATCTTGATTTGTATTTTTGACTGACATTCTAACTGGAGTGAGATGAAATCTCAGTGTTTGATTTAATTTCTCTGATTGCTAAAGATGCTGATTTTTTTTTCATATATTTGTTGGCCATTTGTATTTCTGCCAGAAAGTTTTTTGATCCTGTGTAAAATTATTTGTTAATTAGGAAGATGACCCAAGTACTTTGGATACAGTAAAGCAATTAGGCATTGTGAGAGAATCAGATCTCTATTTTGTATTATTTGTTTATTTTTGGTATTGGGATTGAACCCAGGGGCATTCTACCTCTGAGATATACCCACAGCCCTTTTTACTTTTCAATTTTGGAACAGGGTCTTGCTGAGTTGCTGAGGCTGGCCTTGAACTTGTGATCCTCCCCTGTCAGCCTATGATCCTCCTTTGTCAGCCTTCCAAGTGTTGGGATTACAGGCACGTGCCACCACCCCTGGCTCACATCCCTTTTTTAATATGAGAGAATCACATCCCTTTAAGACTTACAGAGAGGAAAAATGACCTGAAATAATAGATAAGAATACGGGTAACTGGAAGAGAGAACCAACTTTCAGGACAATGGATAGGTAGGACAGAAAGTCCAGCTTTTAAAGATATCCCTGTGTGCATCATAAAATGCTTTTTTTCTCAGAAAAATAGTACTGTCTACATCACATGTGACAAATATTAACTCTTAAAGAGTTAATATTTACAACAAAGAGTTTTATAAGACAGTAAGTAACCTAATTTTAAACCAGTTGGTCTATGGCTATTTTAAAAAGTGTGTCTGTATGTTGTGTTCTCTGTGAGTTAAATGATATTTTCCCTGTGCCTATTCTCTAAGGTAAATCAAAAAAGAAGCAGTTGATGAAGGAGAAGTTTGAGATGATAAATCATTTTAGAATTTTTATTGTTTTCTCTGGCCCACTTTTTGAATGATGCAGTGAACTATTTCATTGTTCAATGAGTAAAGACTACCTTTGCTCCCAAGAAAAACATTCAAGAATATCTATATTGATTGCTAAATAATTACTAGGCATTTTTAGTCACTTATACAGTTTTGTGAATAAACTCCTTGCTTTGACATTTTATTAGTCAGCAAGTGACTTGGTCAAACTTCTGGGCTCCACAAGAAGGAGTCTGAAGAAGGGAAAACTAGAGCTCATCACTGATTCATTAGTCGGTGACATTCAGAGGTGGGTCATCTCAGTGTAAAATTGCCTTTTGTTTATTTTTTGGTGTTCCTATCTGCTACCTCCAATAAAGACAGGGGTGTGTGTTGTTCTGAGAATAACAGTAGAAAGAAAGGAGATGAGCTTGCAGATTTTTAAGAAGGGGTGACTCCCTTTTTTTTGTGGTACTGGGGATTGAACCCAGGGGCATTCTACCTCCGAGCTGCACCCCCAGCCCTATCTTTATTCTTTATTTTGGGGTCTCACTAAGTTGCAGAGGGCCTCACTAAGTAGCTGAGGCTGGACACGAACCTGTGATCCTCCGGTCTCAGCCTCCAAGTACCGCGATTACAAGCGTGCGCCACCACGCCCAGCTCCGGCTTTATTCTTTATTTTGAAACAGGGTTTCACTAAGTTGCAGAGGGCCTCACTAAGTAGCTGAGGGTGGCCACGAACTGGGATCCTCCTGTCTCAGCCTCTCAAGTACTGGGATTATAAGCATGTGCCACCATGCCCGGCCTGGCTGACTCCGTTTAATGGCTAATTATGTCTAAGAAGTTCATGATACATTGCTTGTGCTAGGTTGTAATTTATTAGCATACAAGAATCATTTTCCAGTGTAAAGAACAAAGCAGCGTGAATTCCTAATATCATGTAATGTACTATGTGATTTGCACATAGGTGCATTTTCACCTAGCTGAACAGCTGGAGAGAATGGTCAGGATAGTGTTTGTGAGAGAGAGCCTATTCTCATGAAAATATCCAGAAATGATAGATTCTAAAGGTTCGTTATCTCCATCGAATGTGAAGAGTTGTGGGTCTGCAGATATAAAGCAGGGGTGAGAGTGCCTTAGTGAGCAGCAGGGAAGGGTAAAACATTGGAAACATGATGGCAAACAGCATGGAGATCACATATGTGTCTGGGCACGGCCCACCTGCAGTTCTACCTACTTGGAAGCTGAGGCAGGAGGATTGCAAGTTCCAGCCCAGCCTGGGCAACTTAGTGTAATCCTGTCTCACTATATATATATATATATATATATATATATATATATATATATATATATATATGGCTGGGATATAACTCAGTGGTAGAGCTACTGGGTTTTCTCCCCAGTACTACAAACACAAACAAAAAATAATATACATTATATCAGGTTCTGTATTGTTTTTTTCCCTTTATGCCGACTCTCTGCTATAGTCACTGCATTATCATTGATATTTAGACAGGTGCTGCAAAGAAGGGATGGAATTAAAGTAATAATTCCTGATCTTGAAAGCAGTGATCTGTTGGTAGAAGGAAGAGTGTGTATACACAGAATCAGCAATGGCTTGGGGTTGAGAAAATAAGTATAGGAATTTGGACTAGGGGGGTCAGAGAAGTGCCAGAGCTAGAGGCTCTGACTTCCACCTTCCTAACACTGGGGAAAGTGGGTTTTGCTACCAGGAGGCAGAATGGTGTAGTATGTAAGAGCCACGCTTTGCAGCTGTGCACATCTGGACTCAGATCCTTGCTGTGCCCTTATTAGCTGTGAGCCTTTGGCAAAGATTCTTTTCCATGCCTCAGTCATACACCTGTAATGTAGAATGATAGGGCCCATTTCATCGAGTTGAGATTAAGTGAGTTTTTACCTCTATTGTGCTTAGAAAAAAAAATATTTTTTTTGAGGTACCGGGGATTGAACGCAGGGGCGTTCTACCTCCGCGCTACACCCCCGACCCTATGTTTTATACTTTATTTTGAAACCGGGTCTCACGAAGTTGTGGAGGGCCTCACTAAGTAGAGAGAGAGAGAGAAAGAGAGACAGGGAGAGAGAGAGAGAGAGAGAAAGAGCTGAGGTTGGCCGTGAACCCGGATCCTCCGGTCTCCGCCTCCCAGAGTACTGGGATTACAAGCATGCACCACCACGCCCAGCTTAGAAAATATTTAAAGATTTTAAGGACTCCATAAGTCTTAGCTGCTATCATAATTATGGCTATAGTTTATTCACAATTTTATATGGATTGTAGAACCTACCCAGTGTTAGAAACTATTCTTGTCAAATCTCTGCCTCTAACTGGCCAGGCAAAGATGGAAAATGGGCTGACTTCTGAAGTTTATTCATTGATTAGATGATGTTTGAAGCCCTTTTCTACACAGAAATATTAGGCTAACGATGCAAATAAATCCATGTATTAAGCAAGCCATTTGGAAACAGTGAAAGGGAGAAGTTAAGACCATGAGTTTAAGGGAGCAACAGACCCTCCTTGGTGACTGATTCTTTAATTGCCATGTGACCACAGGGAGAAAAAACAGCCCACCTGAGCATCAGCTGCCTCACCTGTAACATGAGGGTACAGGTAGCACCCAACTTACACAGTGGCTCTTAGATTAAATGAGGTGATGTCTGTGCACCCTGAGCATGGTGTCTTGGGCATAGGGAACTCTGGATGCATGGCAGTGCGGGTGATGTTCTGTGCTGGGTGTAGACAGGGCTTCAGGAAGTTTTGGCAGAATGAATGATGATCAGTGCTTTTCCTTATTCTCTAGGTGGCTGGCAGGAAAGCCTCCTAAGAACATATAGAGGAAATTTTATAACTTAATGGAGTGTTGTTTATGGTTTAGATGTATCATGTAATTACTTCTCTTTTATTGCAAATCTGCCCCCTTTTTTCTCTAAGTGACATCACTATCCATATTAAGAAAAATCTTTGCCTGGCTCCAGTAGTCTTGCCCACATGGCTGAAATTTATTGATGACAACTATTGATCAGGAACATCAGTGAGATGGGTTCTTAAGGTATATGATCTTCATATTTTGTTTGCCACTTTGCAAAATTTCAAGAAAGCTCAACTTGAGGTTTTAATGGAGCTTGCCTGAGAACTTGGATGCATGGCATAGGAAATAAAATCAAGTAAGAAAGTACAAAATAGGAGGTACAAGTTTAATGCTGTTTTATTTTATTTTTCTTGGGTTTTTAAATTTAATTATTTTATGTTTTCTATGACCTTCATTCACAAGAGGAGATTCTATGAAGTAGATAGGTGGCTGAAAGAATCTAAGACCAGCTGGACAAGGTGGTGCACACCTGTAATCCCAGCTACTAGAGAGGCTGAGGCAGGAGGATCCTAAGTTCAAGGTCAGTCTCAGCAACTCTGTGAGATCCTGTCTAAAAGAGCTGGAACATAGCTCAGTGGTAAAATGTTCCTGGGTTCTATCCCCAGTCCAAAATGAAAGAAAGGAAAAGAAGAAGAAATCTCAGACCAAGACCAATAATGCTTTTCTCAGATATTATGCATCTTCTAAAGATAATTTACTTTTTAAAATCCATATTTATGCCAGGCCAGGTGTTGCATGCCTGTAGTCCTAGTAATTGGGAGGGCAAAGCAGGAGAATCACAAGTTTGAGACAAGCCTGGGCAACTAAAGGAGACCCTCTCTCAAAACAGAAAATAAAAAGGGCTGGGGGTACAGCTCAGTGGTAGAGTGGCACTGGGCTCAATCCCCAGTACCATAATAAAGAAACAAATATCTACATTCTTTAGGAAAAATGAATAAAATTGGAACTGAGTTAATTTCAATATAAAATACTTTATAAATGAAAATATTTATCTTGTGACTTAGATCTACAGAGAGATAAACAAAATACACTGATGAGAATGTAAACTCCATGGGAACAGTGCTTTCCAGTCTGTTTTGCTTACTGCTATGTCCCAAGTGCCTACTACAGTGTCTAGCATATACACAGCAGGCACACAGCATATACTCGTGTGAGGTCATTGAATACAAGCAATTCAGTGCAGCATTTATCTCTGTTTTGAAAAAGAACCAAAAGAAGGTGTAGGCTCTTGTAGGTCCTGGAAGTGTGAGCCGCCTCGCTTCCCCACCTGTGCAAATGAAATTCCACTTTGATATTTCAGCCGACATGCACCCCATTCTTCATAAACCAAGTTGGTGGTGGGAAAAAAATTCATTTTTATTACATCATGAAGTACACAATTCCCCCACACTACATCAGCTCCTCGACCACAGCAGGAGGGTTGTGAAAAACTGCCTTGCTATCATATCTGAATTTTTCATTTAAAAATCAACTCCAGTAATACTCAATCATTTACAAGTTAGACTCCCTGGAAATGCTGGGGGTTGTATTTGCATACTTTATCTATGAGGATTGTGTTTAAAGGACTAGAGGTTTATGGTTTGCAGTTACTTCCCATGGTGCTAGGGCTGAGGGCTGGCAGGGACTGGACAGCTGACATTTCAGCACAAATCTGAGGGAAATGGGTGCAGGCTTCTGGCTTGCCACTGGCGCACGCAGTCATCCCAGCTGCTGACTGATTGATACAGAGTGGTCCTGTGATGGATTACTGCCTTCCTTATATGCCATCCATTCTGTCCAGTCAGTACAGTTTCATTGTGCACTGTATAAATTTCCTGTTTCTCTTGGATAGACTATAAAGCAAAGAATACTTTGTATTTTAATCCTAGTTTTATTTATTTATTTATTTTGGGAAGCAATATAAAATAATGAGAAAAAGCAAATCTCTGATACATGTTGCAGATGAGAAAAACATTGTTGCAAATGACAACTCTTTCCTTTGGTTTATCTGTGAATGTTATAGTTAGTAAAATGTCATTTTCAAATGATACCACAAGTTGTAAAAACTATGTCTTGAGGGTGGGCAGGAGAGGATATAGGATTAAAAAGAGAATTTTTATTGAGTAGGACTTAGTAGTATATCGTAAAATGTTTCAAAATAGTGAACAGTTAAAATGCAGGGGTAGATTGAAGGAAAATTATTCTCTCTGATGTGTCTGCAGGATGAAGGAAGCATTTATTTAGAGTGACGTTAGTATGTCTCTCAAGGCGTTAAAGATAATGGTTTAAAAAGACAGTTCAAATTTGTTATTAAAACCTGCAGTGGAGGCAAGGTAATGGACAGCGGGCAGTGTTTTCAGTGGCAGGGAGATGCAACTGTCATTCCAGCCGTCCTCCTGTGGGAGACCAGGTTAGCATGATCACTCTCACCTTGCTGTGTGAGAGTGAGGGAAACTTTGAATTTATTTTATGTGCACCTTTTCTCTCATGCCCCTGGACAAGAGAGGAAGAGAGGAGGAAGATATGTCAGAAAAAGAAAGATACAATCTTGCATAAAGCCGGGCGTGGTGGTGCACGCTTGTAATCCCAGTACTTTGGGAGGCAGAGACCGGAGGATCCGGGTTCGCGGCCAGCCTCAGCTCTCTCTCTCTCTCTCTCTCTCTCTCTCTCTCTCTCTCTCCCCCT
>PVJS01050782.1:0-14197 GCA_004027185.1 Glis glis | reverse complement strand
TGAAAGGTCGGATGTCCGCCTTAATATGTGGAAGCTAGAGAGGAGGAGACTTAGAAGGGACGCCAAACAAAGAAGGGGAAAGCTTTAGATAAACAAAGAAGAGGACCTATCTGAGGGAGTTGGGAGGGGGGTGGAGGGTAACACACTAAAACGCAGGAGGTATACATCCAAACTTATAAAACTCAAATCACTGTGCAAAACACTAAAGGGAGGGAATGGGGAGGGAACGGGGTAGGATTTGAGGGAGGGCAAATCGGGCAATGTGTGCATGTATGACTCTTATAGCCTAACACCTATTAAATGTATAATTACAATGCACCAATAAAAAAAAAAAAAAGATTAAATAAGATCATATAAAACCAACCTATAAATTTTCTTTTTTTTTTTTTTGCGGTACCGGGGATTGAACCCAGGGGCGTTCTACCTTCGCGCTACACCCCCGGCCCTATTTTTTATACTTCATTTTGAAACCGGGTCTGACGAAGTTGCGGAGGGCCTCACTAAGTAGAGAGAGAGAGAGAGAGAGCGTGAGCAAGCTGAGGCTGGCCGCGAACCCAGATCCTCCGGTCTCTGCCTCCCAAAGTACTGGGATTACAAGCATGCGCCACCACGCCCCGCAACCTATAAATTTTCAAGCTCAACACAAATGTGAGGTCAAACTTCTGCAGCAAGTAGTGAAACTCTTAGCAACCTAGCAAGACCCTGTTTCAAAATAAAAATAAAATAGGGCTAGAGGTGTAATTCAGAGGTAGAATGCCCCTGGGTTCAATCTCCAGTGCCACCAAAAAAAATTCTAAAATTCATATTCAAATTTGAGTATAAAATTTACCCTGATAGAGACCATAAAATGAAAATATTCCTTTAGATTCACAGTGTGTAGTCAATGAACATTATTTGAATAAATTATCAGATTTGCTTTTTCAAAAAATCACTCAAATTCCCAGCATGGGAATGGATTGAAAAGAAACAAATGAGAGAGAGAGAGAGAGATTACTGTTCCAAGTTAAAACATTTAAGCAGGATCCATAAAACCCAGATATGTATTACATGTGCGGGAAGGGGGACATGATAGAGGTCTTTATTACTTGTGTTTTCAAAATTTAAAATTATGCCATCCAATTCCTTTTTCCTTACTTCCAATAAGTCTTTCATGATGTCAACTTACATTAAGGTTTTCTTTATAAGTTTACCAATCATAATTTTGTCGGACATAAAGTTATTATAATATTGTATATATGAAGGTATGAATTTTCAATAATCTCTACACCATAATTTTCGACTCTATCATGACTGGAATTTCCAATTTCCACAAATTTTTCATATCTACTATTTCTATTTCCTTATAGCTTATTAATAATTGCCGTTGAACTATGCATTTACAGTGGTCATTATAGCATACCATGTGCTATATTAGATTTTATAGCTATCAATGTTTATTTTATTTTATTTGTTTAAACTTTTATGCATCATCTTCAAAAGTATTTTGACAAAAAAAGTTTTATTATTTCATTACATATGTTCAGAATTTCCTCCTGAATGTTCTCCACTATTAAAAAAAGAAATTTAACGCCAGGCGTGGTGGCGCACGCTTGTAATCCCAGTACTTTGGGAGGCAGAGACCGGAGGATCTGGGTTCGCGGCCAGCCTCAGTGCTCTCTCTCTCTCTCTCTCTCTCTCTCTCTCTCTCTCTCTCTACTTAGTGAGGCCCTCCACAACTTCGTGAGTCCCGGTTTCAAAATAAAGTATAAAAAATAGGGCCGGGGGTTTAGCGCGGAGGTAGAACGCCCCGGTACCGCAAAAAAAAAAAAAAAAAAAGAAATTTAAATTATATCTCAAATGTGAAAGTTACTATCTGAGTACTTTGATTCTACTATTTCTTATTAGTTTTTATTTCTGGCTGTCCAATGTATGAGTATTGAGATATACTTTAACTAATTATATAGGAATTTATATTTGTATTTTAATATCAGTTATATCTGTCTCTTCTTATAGAATCTTGTTTTGTGTTTAATTTTGTATATCGTTATCACTGAACTTTTATCTAAAACTCATTTTATGATCAGTCTACCCTATTTACTGCAGCCTCTCTGGTATTTTTTAAACTAATATTTTAGTTTTATAAAAAAATTCTTGTAACTTGTAGCATAGTAAGATAGATGCTTATGTTTATCACTTCTAAAGAATTTTAAACTATTGTTAAAAGAGGTAGGAGATAAAGGATAGCTGATGAAGGATGGTCCATAAAGGGACAAGGCTTAAGTAAAATAGTGGTGAAGAGATGAATATTTGCATATATTAATTTTACTCTTTCCTCACATTTCAGAGGAACTAATGAAATTATCAAAGCTAACAAGCTTCCCCTTCCATCCCTTATAATAACTTTTAAATAAAAAAATTTTGTAGTATTGGGGATTGAATCCAGGGCCTCTTGCACACTATACAAGTGCTCTACTACTGAGCTACATCTCTAGCCCTGTACCCTACTTTTGACATTGACCATATACTCAGTTTATTTTTTTGTTTGTTTGTTTGTTTTTTGGTGTTGGGGATTGAACTAATAGGCATTCTACCTCTGAGCTATACTCCAGACCTTTTTTTAATTTTTTATTTTGAAATATGGTTTTGCTAAATTAGCATATCCTCCTGTCTCAGCCTCCCAAGTACTGGGATTACAGACATACACTGCCACTCCTGGCTATACTCATTTTAAATGTTTACCTAAGTATACTACAAAGACATTAAGTCCAAGACTAAGTTTCTATAAGTGTAGAATTTATTTTTTATTTTTTTGTTTTTGGTTTTGTAAAGACTATGACCTTCTCTTTAATTATGTACACCATCTTTAGTTAAATCAGGAAACCATGCTTTCTTTCTTTCTTTTTTTTTTTTTATATATTGATGTGTTATAAGATATAGAAACATTATGACTTATTTAAATCATAGAATCAGAGAATTAAAATGGGATTTTCTGAATTATATTTTTTAAACCTTGACTTTACTCATTTATGAATATCTGTTTAAATCAGTCTTAGGCTTCTTTTTAGCCTTTCCAATAATAATTCAATCTTTACCTGCTTAATAGAATTGCTCTGCTTATTTTTCTATTCTTTTTCTTTTTCGTTATATTCTTATAAATTAGAGAATAATTTTTTGTTGCTATAATTGAACCTCATCATCATCTGACTTAAAAACCTAGTTTTTCCTTCATTGTCATATTATATCCAGATATTTTCTGTTTCTTCCATTCACCTGGTCATGGTTTGCAATTTACCATTCATTCTTTCTAATGTTTTTGTAATTTCACTCTCTTGTAAAATTTGAGCTTTTTATTCTTCAAAACTTCTTACCAGAAACAAGTCTAACTTTCCTGTGTCCCTGTGTTTCTTAGCTTTGTTGATAGTTACGTGAAGCCTCTCTAACTAAACTACCTGTCTGACTCTATTTCCTTCCTGCCTGCCATAGCAATTATTAATAATGGTCTTTACAGATGTTTTTTTTCTTTCTTCCTCTCTCTCTCTCTGTCTGGGTGGGGTTTTTTCTTTTGTGTGTGTGTGTGTGTATGTTTTTAATTCCTTTAGTTTTCCCTGGTAGTTATCTATTTAGAGAGTTCACACTATAACATACTACTGGATACTGCGGATTCACTTGTATTTCTTATTTCTGATCCAAAATGCTGTTTTCTGACACCTTTAATAATGTTGTCTCCAAAAATCAGGTATAACTTAGGACAATGAATTGCCACCACTGAAGATATTCAAAATCATATGTAGCTGGGTGTGGTGTTACATACCTAGAATCCCCGTATTTGGGAGACTGAGATAGGAGGATAGCAGGTTCGGCAAGCACACTGTAACTTAGCAAGACCCTGTTTCAAAATAAAAATAAAAAGGGCTGTGTGTGTAGCTCAGATGCAGAACACCCCTGGGTTCAATACCCAGTACCACCAAAAAATACCATATGCAAAGTATTCTAGAAGCCAACAAGAAGCTCTAAAAATGTTTGAAATGTTTAATTCCATAAAAGAATATTCTGAAGGGGAACCACTCAAGTGGATGTAAAATTTCTCCAAGTTTTAAAAAACAATTGTCACTTTATGACTCAAATCTAAAAATAACTAGAGATACCCATAATGACATCAATGAATGCTAGATGGAAGGCTTTGAGGAAAAAAATGGAATTTTGAACAGACAGTAAAAAATGGGTAGACTTAAAAAGGGAAGAGAAAACATATCAAAAAATAAGACAACTAGTATGAGGATATGTATGAAAGTGGAAGTGGGAAGGAAATGTCCAGGAAATAAAGGTAATGGTTGACTGAAATCATGTGGTTAATAAATGAGAAATAAAGCTGGAAAGCTAGGAAGCCAAGCTGCCTGAGGATTCAAATATCAAATGAATAAACAGAAGGAACAGAAATTAAAAATGAAAGGCAGGAAGATCAGGTCACAGGTAACTGCAGTCATGAAGGTGAAAGTCAAGGCAATCTGGGGAAGAATCTGATAAACCTGGTTTTACATTGGTTTAGTTGTAGCTGACAGTGACTTTTCCATAAGAAAAGACATTCCCGGAAGAAAAGTCCACTACACAATTGGATAAATGAGTTAGAAGAAAGGAAGAAATAACTGAAGTTTTAATCGTGATAGCCATTCACATGAAAGTAACAACAGAAGAGTGAAGGGAATAGAGAACTAAGACGATCTGAGCCAGGCATGGAGCCAGACAGGAGGATCATAGGTTCACGGCCAGCCTTTGCAACTTAGTGAGGCCCCCTGCAACTTAGACCCTGTTTCAAAATAAAAAATAGGGCTGGGGTGTGGCTCAGTGACAGAATGCCCCTGGATTCAATCGCCAGTACCAGAAAAAAAATAAAAATTAAAAAAAAAAAGATCTAACATAATCTCAAGGAATACCTATGTTTAGAGAATGAAAGAAAAAAATGAAAGAAAGCAAAGGAGACCAAAAATGATCAAAGTCTTATTTGTTGAAGTAAATTTCAAAGTCTTATTTGTTGAAGTTTTCCTGTGGACTTTCCGGTTTCAAAGTCTTATTTGTTGAAGTAAATTTCTCTGTCAAAACTATATAGTTTGGAGAAACCTGTTATCTCCTCTTTTTCCTGTCACAGTTCAATACGATATCACTCACATCAATAGCCACTATTCGTTACCACTAACACCAATCTTCAGTGTAAAAACTACACTGAAAGCCAGGCATGGTGGCGCACGCTTGTAATCCTAGTACTTTGGGAGGTGGAGACCAGAGGATCCGGGTTCGCGGCCAACCTCAGAGCGCGCGATCTATATCTCTCTCTCTGTCTCCTCTCTCCTCTCTCTCTCTCTCTCTCTCTACCTAGTGAGGCCCTCCGCAACTTCGTGAGACCCGGTTTCAAAAATAAAGCATAAAAAAATAGGGCCGGGGGTGTAGCGCGGAGGTAGAACGCCCCTGCGTTCAATCCCCGGTACCGCAAAAAAAAAAAAAAAACTACACTGAAGTTTATTTTTAAATTAACCAAAATTTCTCCTATAGAAAAAAATTCAAGAGTTATAATTACCTTCCAAACAAAGCTGAATGAAATTTCTGCAAGCTTTAGGTGCTTCTTTTGACCACAGCTCTATGTCAATATCTCCAGCTGTTGTTTTCAATAAAACCTGTACAAAGAATATTACATCATTAAATTATCATTTTGCTTGATAATCAGTTGAATCACTGCTCAACTTGGAATGTTCACCAAGGAGCTTTCAATTTTAGAAGAAATATCAGAAACTGCTTAGCTTGTTGTCATACTCAAAAAATGTTAAATATATACTATAGATCATGATACATTCAAATGTCTCAACATATTTTCTGGAGAGGTTGAGAATTAAAGAAAAAAATATATACTTTTCTAATCACAGAAAAGAAAACCCTCATTCATTTAAAAGCCGACAGTGGAAACTTGTTATAATTAAGATTTTCTCATTGCATTACTTTTAATAAAATTAGTGGAGTAAATTAAGAAATTTAAAAACAACAAACCCATTAAGTTATGACACTAAAAGGTAATGTTATAATTATTTACAATTATACTTTTACTCTACATTTTCATTTGCTATTCCTAATTTACAAGAAATATTCTTAATCTAATTCTGGCTGAGAGTTACTAAAACGGCATATCTAGAAAGTTGCCATCTATAGCAAACAGAATCCTGTGGTAGCTTCCTTTCTACAAGTTCATGACAGTGGTTATTCCTTGTTGGAACCAGATGTCTTCCAACAATCAGAATCCCCACTGAGCCCACAGGAAGAACAGCTTATTAATAACCACAAATAACCAAAAAGAATGTTCTACCTTAAATTTGAACACTGTGGCACAATTGGAGTCCAAATTTTCCAGTATCATTTTTGCTTTTTTGCCCCTACTATACCAAAGTTGATCAGTGTCAATAATGTGTGGCCACCACAATCATCTAGAATGTTCTTATAAATGAAGAATATACAATGTTAACTACTTAAAAACATGACTGGTTATCTTGGGAAGTCGGTATCATTGGTAGAACTCACACTTTTAGTTTTCTAAAACTCCTGTACCTAGTTTCTATAAATATACTTTTTTGGAAATGGAAGAAGCTTGAAAACCATTCAGTTAAGCCCCTACCTTGTATGGATGCCCCAGAGGAGCTGTAAATTGCCCAAAGCAAGAACAGCATTTCAATCTCCTCCCTCCCTGTCCACTGCATTTTTCCTACAGCTGCCTTTCAATTTCTGTTTCAGAAGCCCAGATGACACTGCCATAACATTATATAACAGTGATGAATTCAGTACATCTTTTGGGGCTTTTACAGGCTACACAGTTCTCCTAAACTACTCTTCGGAGATCATGAGAATGGGAGAAGTAAAAATATCTATACCATGATTGATATTAAAATGGTTTCCTTAACCCTTAAAGAAATATACAAGAATTTTTAAAAATGCAATTTGCAAGATTTTTTTCTATCCATTACAGTTCCTCTCAAAAAAAAAAAAAACAGAAGAACTTTTGTTGGACATCTCCTATGTGTCAGTTTCTAAACAGACATTTTACATATCTTATCCCATCAAATTCTCACCTACAGGATGGGTATCATTAATCCAATTTACTTATGATAAAACAGACTCAGATAAAGTATCTTTATTCAAAGTCTGGAAGTGAATGCAATACTTCTAAGGCTGTCTGGCTGTAAAGAATATGCTTTTTCTCTATCATTATACTGCCTCTAAAAAGTTCTCTATATTTTCCATATCATACTGGAAAAATAGCCCTTCAAGCTATACAATCTTGCCATATGCCTCAAAAGAAACCCCTGGGGTTGCCCTGGTCACAACTGATTGGAATAGAGATCAATGCCTAAGTTAAAAGCAATCATATATTGGCTGAACATGAGCAAGGCCTTCTAACATGGCTTCGCATGAAACAATGCCCAAAAGAGAGGCTGGATAAGCCCCTCTATCTCAGAAAGTGTCTGGAACAACACTATGCAATGTCTTCTGGTTTTCCGTGAGGCCTGACATACATTCCAATCTTACAGTTAAAAAGAAATGCCCTGTCCTACTTCATGATATGTCTTCTTTACCTTGTAATCCTAAAGCAATGATCTCCAAATTTTCTCAAGCATGCAAGCTTGTTAGCAAAAAAATTTTAAAAAGCCAGGTGTAGTGGCACATGCCTTTAATCCAAGGTACTTAGGAGGCGGAGGCAGGAGGATCACAAGTTCAGCACCACCCTGAGCAACTCAACAAGACCCTGTCTTAAAAGATAACAAATAGCCAGGCATGGTGGTGCATGCCTATAATCCTAGTATTTGGAAGGCTGAGACAGGGCGATTGCAGGTTCGAGGCCAGTCTCAGCAACTTAGTGAGACCCTCAGACACTTAGCAACACCTTGTTTCAAAATAAAAAATAAAGAGGGCTGGGAGTGTAGCTCAGAGGTAGAATGCCCCTGGGTTCAGTCCCTAATGCAAAAAAAAAAGACAACAAATAAAACGAGCCAAGGACACAGCTCAGTAGTAGAGCTCTCTTCAGTTCAGTTCAATCCCCAGTACTGCAAATTAAGTAAGTAAGTAAGTAAATAAATAAATAAATAAATAAATAAATAAATAAATAAAGGTGGGGGTGGAGAGGGAAGTAAAGGCATGGAGCTCATACCTAAAATATGTATATTTAAATACATGTAGTCCTATATTGCTCCAGTATGTATATTATAAAATACAAAATAAGGATTCTATATCAATATATACAGTATTTTAAAATAATTTTTATTTTAATTTTATTAATGGCATACTGAGTCTACTTTATAATACTTTACTGAGATAAAATCCACATATCAAACATTTTACCCTTTTAAAGTAAACAATTCAGTAACTTTTAGTATATGCACAGATTTATGCAACCACTGCCACTAATTCTAAAGCATTTCATCACCCTAAAAAGAAATCCTGTACCCATTATCAGTCACTCCTTATTTCCCCCTACCCTCTACCCCGTGACAACCAATAATCTACTTTCTATCTGTATGGATTTGCCAAGTGGACATTGCATATAAATGAATCATGCAAAGCTGGGCGTGGTGGTACACATCTATAATCCCAGTACTTGGGAGGCTGAGACAGGGGGATTGCAGGTTCGAGGACAGCCTCAGCAAGTAGTGAGACTCTCATCAACCTAGCAAGACTCTGTTTCAAAATAAAAATAAAATAGGGCTGGGGGTGTAGTTCAGAGGTAGAATGCCTCTGAGTTCAATCCCCAAAAAAATAAAAATAAATAAATACATGAATCATCCAATATGTGTCCTTTTGACTTCTATCACTTAGTATAATGTTGCTTTCAAATTATAGAGGTCGATCTTCCTATTCTATACACTTTTTTTTTTCTTTGCAGTACTGGGGATTGAACCCAGGGGCATTCTACCTCCGAGCTACACGCCCAGTCCTATTTTTTATTCTTTATTTTGAAACAGGGTCTCACTAAGTTGCAGAGGCCTCACTAAGTAGCTGAGGCTGGCTGCGAACCTGGATCCTCTGGTCTCAGCCTCCCAAGTACTGGGATTACAAGCGTGCTCCACCACGCCTGGCTCTACACTTATTTTTTTAAATGTCTTGAAAAACCAATCAAGTGTATGAACAAAGAGCCAAAAGAGCCAGGAGTGGTGGGGCATGCCTGTAATCCCAGTACTTAGGAAGCTGAGTGAGACGGGAAAATCGCAGCTTCAAGGCCAGCCTCAGCAAATGAGCAAGACCCTGTTTCAAAATAAAAAGAGCTGAGGGTATAGCTCAGAGATAGGATGTCCCTGGGTTCAATCCCCTACAAAAAAAAAAAGAACAATGGCTTTTATTCTCTTACTGATAAATATTTCAAGATACAATATATATTTAAGACAAAATTCACCATTAACAGTAATGAACAGAAATCCATAATTTAAATAATCTTCATAACTTTTAATTTTTTGACAGACTTCCCATACTGAGGCATCAGCTCTATCATTTTCTTATGGCTTACTTATGTTTTGTTTTTTTTTTTTTTGCGGTACAGGGGATTGAACCCAGGGATGTTGTACCTCCGCGCTACACCCCCGGCCCTATTTTTTACACTTTATTTTGAAACTAGGTCTCACATAGTTGCGGAGGGCCTCACTGAGTAGAGAGAGAGACAGACAGAGAGAGACAGAGAGAGAGCTGAGGCTGGCCGTGAACCCGGATCCTCCGGTCTCCGCCTCCCAAAGCACTGGGATTACGAGCGTGTGCCACCACGCCCGGCTTACTTATGTTTACATTACTATTATCTTTAATATGAAATTTGTGAGGGCTGGTTTAGTTAATCTTCATACCATGGTCTATAAATCCATTTAGCCAGTCATTAAGAAAAAATCACATCATGATACAAAAAAGTGACTGGACAAGTAATTGAACTTATATGATCTCCTTTTATACATCAAATATGGCATTTAAGCAAATAAAAGACAGCATAAATACAAACAGATGTAGATTTTGTCCCCACACCCCATTAATGGTTTAGCACTCCTGAAGTATGTACTCACTGGCTTGGTATTCACTGCTCTAAAGAACATACTAATGCACATCATCCCTCCCTCCACGGGCTCTGGAATCAAGCTGTCCAACTTCAAATACTGACACTTCACTAACCAGCTTTCTTACCTTCGCATGATACCTACCATCTGTGACTATATTTCCTAGTCTAAAAACAGAGAATATCTTCACATGTTTGTTGTAAGACAAAATGAGCTACTACACAGACTATTTACAATAGTACCTCACAAATAATAAATGCTCAAAAAATGATAGCCATCATTATTCTAATACAGTTTTTTGTTTGTTTGTTTCTGTTTTTGTTTTTTATTTTTTGGTTTTTTTGTCCACGGGCAATTTACACCTAGCAATAAGAATGCATAAATAGTTGGGCCACCGTGCTCACTTAGTTTCTTACTCTTTTCACTTGATAAGCAACTGAATTAATAAAGAAGGTACGTGGCTCCTTCCTCTTTTAGCCACAACTACTTTGTCAGTCCTCAGTGGCTCTTTTCTCTTAAGGCTCCCAAATAAGACAGTATGTTGACAATGTAGATTAGGTGACCATAGTACGTAGAAATTTCATCTTCAATGGATCAATTACCTTATGCTTAAGAAAATTTCTTTTATTTATTTATTTATTTATTTATTTATTTTGCGGTACCAGGGATTGAACCCAGGGGCGCTCTACCTCCGCGCTACACCCCCGGCCCTATTTTTTTTTTATACTTTATTTTGAAACCGGGTCTCACGAAGTTGTGGAGGGCCTCACTAGGTAGAGAGAGAGACACACGGGGAGAGAGAGAGAGAGAGAGAGAGAGAGAGAGAGAGCTGAGGCTGGCCGCGAACCCGGATCCTCCAGTCTCCGCCTCCCAAAGTACTGGGATTACAAGCATGCGCCACCACACCCAGCTATGCTTAAGAAAATTTCTACCAAGCCGGGCGTGGTGGCGCACGCATGTAATCCCAGTACTTTGGGAGGCGGAGACCGCAGGATCCGGGTTCGCGGCCAGCCTCAGCTTGCTCTCTCTCTCTCTCCCTGTATCTCTCTCTCTCTCTCTCTACTCAGTGAGGCCCTCCGCAACTTCATGAGACCTGGTTTCAAAATAAAGTATAAAAAAATAGGGCCGGGGGTGTAGTGCGGAGGTAGAACGCCCCTGGGTTCAATCCCCGGTACCGCAAAAAAAAAAAAAAAATTAAATTCTTTCCAAGCCCAAATCCTTGCCATACTCTCAACAGTACAGATCTTTAAACCTTCAACGTCCTCAATCATCTTTATGCAGGAAAAAGTTCCAAATGGTTTGGGGAGGAAAACTTGGAAGGGCCATACCTTATGTTCTCCTTCAGCCCATTTATGTTGAAAAGATAGATAGTATTCATCACAATTTGTAATTATACATTTATTTGAATAATTATTTGGTCAATGTATACTTTACTCAACTGACTCCAAAATAATAGGGATGATGCTGGGTTTTCTTTCCAGTGGAACCCTAAAACCATATATAGATCCCGACATTTGATTGGTGCTCAATAAATATTTACTGAATGAATGATCTCCTATTCAGAAATGTATCCTTGTTAAAGCTTTTCATCTACGTGACAATGTCAAATCATCCTCTACAGTAAATCAAACAAATACGCCCTTAGCCAGCAGCAGTATAACCTCAAACTCACTGATGCGTAATATTTCTTAGAAGCTATGAGAAATACAGTATTAATTCATCCATCCACCCATTCATTCTTTCAATACATATCTGAACTCCTCTACTATGTGTCAAGCACTGTTCTAGATACTTCTCTTTGTCCTTATGGTATTTGCATCCTATAGGGGGAAGAGAGATGGGGAGACACCATGAAAAAAATAGATATGATAGAAAAAAACTAAAGAGGTTAATGCTGAGATATAGGACATGATTGAGGTTTGCTCTTTCATAGAAAATACATAAATCCTCCTTGGTTAGGTTGACATTTAAGCAGGAAAAATGGCTTACTAGAGAGAGGAACAGCATGTGTGAAGCCCCTGCCAGGCAGGAGGGACAATCTATTTGATCCCTACCAGTGTTTATCATCTGGGGTTGACACCCTCCTCAAGAAACATTTGGAAGGCCGGGTGTGGTGGCGCACGCTTGTAATCCCAGTACTTTGGGAGGCGGAGACCAGAGGATCCGGTTGGCAGCCAGCCTCAGCTCGCTCTCTCTCTCTCTCTCCTTGTCTCTCTCTCTCTCTCTACTTAGTGAGGCCATCCCCAACTTCATGAGACCTGGTTTCAAAATAAAATATAAAAAACAGGGCCGGGGGTGTAGCGCAGAAGTAGAACGCCCCTGGGTTCAATCCCCAGTACCGCAAAAAAAAAGAAACATTTGGAAATAAGAAGTGGGTATTTTGAGTTTTCACACCAATGTAGGGTGGGGTGGGAGTGGAGAGTAGGATGGCAACGCTAATGTATAATACTCCAGAAAGTTCAAACAACAAAGAATTCAAAGCATTGTTCTGCCCCAAAAAACCACCAAAATTTTTTGCCAGGAATTATAGCATTTTTGTTTTTATTTTCAAATTGCCCTTTTACATTACCAAATATCAATGAATTAAAGGTTGTATAAACGATTTATGATTTTTAAAAATGCAACAGAATTGTATTTTATATAAATGTAATTCATCTAAATTCAACTATATGCTTTTTCTTTTTTGTGGTGCTGGGGACTGAATCCAGGGCCTTGCACATGCTAGGTAAGCACTCTACCACTGAGCTACATTTCCAATTCCTCAACTATATACTTCCAATACCACTATTTTCTCCAATATGCTGGTTCATCACATTTCGTATGTGACATAGACTAGGTCTCAATTCAAGAATTCAAGTGACACATTCCATGACAGATTCCTCTGCCTCAGACTGTTCCTGAACACCTTGGGTGGGAAATGACACACGTTGGCCATCAAATCTACCAGAAAATCATCTCCCATCCTAATGTGGTACATCCCCCACTTTCTCTTACTGATAATCACCTTATTTTAAGACCAGCTTAAAAGATACCTCCTCCATGATGCCTTTCCCAACATTCCCAGTTGCTTACTCCCCAGTTATTGCCCTAGCAACACAATCTCCTCTCTAAAAAGCACATCTATTGCACATACCATAAAGTTTTTCTTTACCTGTCTGCCTCTCAAACTAAACTACAAGCCCTTCTGTGGTAACTAGATCTTATCCAGCGCCTTAGTATAGTGCCTGTTGCCTAGGAAGCGTTCAATACATGACTGTAGGAAGAAGGGAGAATGAGTAATCTCCAAATTACGTGAAGCATATATCAAACTCAAAATCACACTTTTAAACACCGAGACGCTAGAAGACGAGTTGGGTTAAGGCTGGAAATATGGCCAGTAGGTTGGTGGATACAGAGATTTGCACTTGAGGACTTTTTCAAGTAGGTACTCACAAGTGCCAGCCTCAGCGTTTAGGATGCACCGCTGTCTACAGGCAGGGAAGAGGACAGCACCTCGGTGGTCCCCTCCACCCCTAAGATCCCTGAGCCCCCTCACTGAGGGGATCCGGCGTGGGGAGCCCAGGTGCTCCAGGCGAAGCTCTCACCTTCCCGTTGGTGGGCGGCTCCTGGATGTAGATGTTGCTCATCCTGGTCAGTGCGCAGGGCCCGCTCCTGACTGGGGATGCGAGCGGACGACCTGTCGCTGAAGCTGCCCGCCGAGCAGTCCGCGAGTCCTTAAGTTGTGTGGCCGGGGAGAGCTTCCCTCGGCCAGTGTCACGAAGACTGCGACAGCAGACGCTACCTCGTCCCGACACTAGCCCTCACGGACGCCGCCATGTTGCTGCTGGGCCGGAGCACCGCTAACCCCGAGTGGGGGGACTCCCTCGTCTCCAGGGAACTAAGAATGAGTATGAGGCTCCAGGAGCTTGATTGAATTTAATTTAATTTGCAACATTATCCAGTGAACCAGCCTGTAAGTCCTGGCGGTGTGCACTTCACTTCCGGCGTGCACAGGTCGCACTCCCCCGAAGCGTGCCGCAATGGTTTGGACCGTGTGTGTCGGCACTAGGCCTCCCCTGGAAACCGCGCCCGCAGCTCCAGGGTTCCGGCCCCTCAGGCTCGCAGGCCTTCCCTTCCCCTCGCGAAGGAGCAGCGGCGCGGGTGCGAGGAGCCGCTTTGTG
>PVJS01050781.1:0-14195 GCA_004027185.1 Glis glis | reverse complement strand
GGGCGTGGTGACACACGCCTGTGATCACAGCACTTGGGAGATTGAAGCAGGAGGATCACAGGTTTGAGGCCAGCACAGTTACTTAGTAAGATCCTGTTTCAAAATAAAAAAGGGCTTGGGGTGTAGCTTGGAGGTAGAATGCCCCTGGGTTCAATCCCCAATCCCCAGTATAAGGAGAGGTGGCAGAGAGAGGGAAAGAGGGAAAGAGAGAGAGACAGAAATATAACTGACAAGTTGGGATTTACTCAGTGAACTTCCTTGACCAATATTGACAATGTGGACAGTTTGTACAGAAACAAATAAGCTAGGAATAGTAACATACACCTGTAATCCTAGTTCTTGGGAGGCTGAGACAGGAGGATCACAGGTTCGAGACCAGCCTTAGCAACATAGTGAGACTCTCAGCAACTTAGTAAGACCCTGTTTCAAAATAAAGAATAAAATGGGGCAGGGGGTGTAGCTCAGAGGTAGAATGCCCATGGGTTCAATCCCCAATAACACACACACACACACACAAAACAATCAGATATGATAGCAACAAAACACATGTCAGGCTAGGGGGAAGAAACACTGACCAGCCGCAGCCCTGGTCTAAAGGAAATTCACGAAATATTTGTGGACAATGTGTATAGAGAAAAATCAAAGCTATTAATTGTGAAGAGATACAACTAAAGAGGTCATTGTTTCACTTAATGTTTAGGTCCAAGTTAAAACAATTGCCATCGAACTCTAGGGGTATGAACACTGACCGCGGTTCCATGAGACACCCCCGTTCCAGTGAAGTAGTACGCTGTTCGTGGAGCTCCTCTCCTTCCTCCCTCCCTCCCTCGCCACCCTTGGTTCCACTTTTTTAAGTCCAGCAGCTGATTTGGGATGCATTTCTTCTTGGGAGGGCAAACAAGCCACCGTCCAGAAACCTAATTAATAAAGCTCCTAGTTCCGTAGCTGTCATGCCTGCCTGTTCTTCACCAGGGGAGCCGTACAGTGGGGCCTAGGTGCTTCTGTGACCCGCTGAGAACTGCGCCTCTCTGACTGTCCTTTCTGATGGGAGATGTGGGTCCACCTGACTGGTGAGCACCCCAATAGACAGCCTGGCTCTGTCTGAACCCTAGCCCGCTGTTAGCAAGAACCCCCTGCCACCTGCAGGCGACCCCTGGGGGGACGGTGGCATCTCCCCTCTCCCCACTGGGAAGTACAGTCTGCAAACTGCTGCCCTCACGCCGCCCCTGCATCC
The DNA here is from genome assembly GCA_004027185.1 of Glis glis. Classification (NCBI taxonomy): domain Eukaryota; kingdom Metazoa; phylum Chordata; class Mammalia; order Rodentia; family Gliridae; genus Glis; species Glis glis. The sequence goes on along the minus strand of PVJS01050781.1, from coordinate 12,961 downwards.
AGCCCTGGGATGCTGCGGGGATGTGAGCCCGGACCAGCGTACCATGTCCTGAAGACTCGGGGTCTGGGCCTTCCCGGATGCAGCTCATGGCTCAACTTGCGCTTCTCCTCTCAACGGGGTTCCGGGCAGGCCTCCATCATATCCAAATCACCCGTAACACATTCATCCAACAAATCTATACTAAGTACCTATGTGCCGGGCCCGTGTTAGACGCATCAGTGAACACAACAGTCCCTTATGGAAGTTCCATTTACTGGAGGGGAGACAGAAAGGAAACAATATACATCATTCATCATGTAGAAGGGTAGAGGGGCACAGGCAGTGGAAGAAAGGAAAACACAGCGGGCTCTGAGGCCTGGGGAGCCTGGGCAGGGCAGCTTGGCGGAGGCTGGATCCCGCGCGTGGACGAGGAGCATGGGTGTGAAGAATGGGAAGGAGAGGAGGGAGTCAGCGTGGGCTCTGTGGGGAGAGGCTTGCCAGCAGAGGGGACGCAAAGGTCCCCAGGAAGAGGACCATCTAACCTATCAGGGGGAAGGCCAGCGCCCAGTGTGGCTGGAGTGAGGAGGGGGAGATTTGTCACGGAGGGGGGAAGAGACGGGCACCGTCGCTCTGGGTCTCATGTAAAGCCACTGTAGGGTGCTGAGCAGAGAAGTCAAAGCTGGAAAGCTGGAAAGCTGGAAAGCTGGTGTGTGTGTGTGTGTGTGTGTGTGTGTGTGTGTGTGTGTGTGTGTTCAAGTCAGCTCTCTGGCTGCGTGAGGAGAACAGGCACAAGGCAGGAGGTGGAGCAGGTAGAAGCTTTCAGCACGATCCAGGCCAGAGATGAAGACCCGGGTAGTAGCCACAGATGTCACAAGAAGTAGCCAGTTTCTGGAATATAATCTATTTACTTAAACAAAAGTAATATTTAATTTTATTATAAAAATAGTATTAAAATCAGCTGGGCATGGTGGTTGCACGCTTGTAATCCCAGTACTTGGGAGGATGAGACAGGAGGATCACAGGTTCAAAGCCAGCCTTAGCAACTTAGTGAGACCCTCTGCAATTTAGTGAGACCCTGTTTCAAATTAAAGAATAAAATAGGGCTGGGAGTGAAGCTCAGAGGTAGAATGCCCCTAGGTTCAATTCCCACCACCAAAAAAAGAAGGTTCAATTCATTAAAATCCAGGATGCATATAGTTCAATACCATATATATTTTTGAAAAGTGTGATGCTTCATATAAATAAGAATAGTAATAAGAAAGAAATTTCTCTCTCAGGCCCTCGCAGCCCCTACTTTCCTTGGCCTTAATCAGAATAAAGTGATCCAGGTAACAACAACAAAGAAATGGCACCTTCAGCTTTTCATTTTAGTATTAAACATGTGTGGAAAGACATGGAACATGTTAATATTTAACAGTAATCAATGATATGCACACTTTAAAACGTTTAGTTTCTATTTTTGTTCACCTAAATTAAGGAAAATTGTAAAGAGCAGTGACCTCAAAGCAGAAGACGCTGCAACAAGACTGGATGTGTTTTGCTCTACAACCCTTTGAAAAGCAAAGCACAAAGCCGGGCGTGGTGGCACACGTTTGTAATCCCAGTACTTGGGAGGCTGAGACAGGAGGATCCGGGTTCGCAGCCAGCCTCAGCTACTTAGTGAGGCCTCCGCAACTCAGTGAGACCCTGTTTCAAAATAAAGAATAAAAAAAAATAGGTCTGGGGTGTAGCTCAGAGGTAAAATGTCCCCGAGTTCAATCCCCAGTACCACAAAAAAAAAAAAGAAAAAAGAAAGAAAAGAAAAGCACAGGCCTTACAATTTTTCATATAATTTGACCTACCGATCCTATTCCTGGACATTTGCCCTAAGGAAATTATTAAAAAAAAATGCCAAAGGCTACGTAAATGAAGATTTTTAGCAAGGACTTCTACAGGACAAAACTGGAAACATGTTGATGTTCCATAAAAAGGAAAAGGGAAACAGTTGAATAATTACAGGACATTGACATATTGAAATATTACTCAATCTTAAAATAATTATGAAGACTGTGGGAATACAGAAAAAGAATGTAAAACTGCGTTTGCTAAGGATTACAAATGTTCAAAATATACATGTGTGCCTATTGGCAAGAAAGCAATGTGCAACATAAATTTAATCTCTAAGGATAAAATAATGCATGCCAAAACATTACCAACGATTACCTCTGACTAAAAGGATTGTGGATGGTTTTCCTTCCCTCTTCAATTTTCTCTATATTTTCTAAATTTTGCATTAACAACAACAACAACAACATGTGTTTTGTTTTGGGGGCAGAATGGAATGAATTCCGTATGAATGAGCCTTTTCTGCCTGGTACAATAATGTAAGATGATGATGATGTATATTATGAGTTAGTATTGACTCTAATACTTGTTTTGGTGGAACTAGGGACTAAAACCAGGGGCACTCTGCCTCTGAGTTACACCCTCATCCTTTCATTCTTTTTTTATTTTGAAACAGGGTCTCACTAAGTTGCTGAGAGTCTTGCTAAGTTGCTGAGGCTGGTCTCGAACCTGTGATCCTCCTGTCTCAGCCTCCCAAGCACTGGGATTACAGGCATGTACCACCACGCCTGGCTGAACCAAATCTTATTTACGTGCATATCTTTTCATTGGACCAACAAACTGAAGGTGTACATACACCAGGCATGAAGCATGATGATGAATCAGATTGGCCCCCGCTCTCAAGGAATTTCCAATCCACTGGGAAAAGCCATGTGAATTTAAAAAATGGCTTATAGGGTAAGTATGTAGTCTTTTATATCACTTGACAACAATCTAAAACTAACCAAGCACAAAGTGACAGAAAATATTCGTATGCATCTACAGTCAACAGTGTCTGGGAGGATGTCTGAGTGCCCAACTTCACGGGAGCTTGGTTAACCCGTTAACATTCAGTCTGAGGACCGTGGTTACTGAGCCACTGTCTTCCGATGCTTTTTAATTTGACTTTTTGAAAAGAGTGTAGAGGAGGTGTGACAGGCAAATGGAGGCAAAGGGCAATCAGGGAGCAGGGGAGTCCAGTCCACTCTACAGAGAGTGTTTGTACCCAGCGCCATTTATACTGGAGAAGGATCTTTGGGAGACATTGCTGGGACTTACTGAAAATGAACTTGATCCCAGCAGGTTCAAGGCCAGCCTCAGCAATTTAGCAAGACCCCCAGGAACTTAACGAGACCCTATTTCAAAATAAAAAATAAAAAGGCATGGGAGTGTAGCTCAGAGGTAGAATGCCCCCTTTTCAATCCCCAGTATGAACAGGAGAAAAAAAAAACAATCTGCACTGTTCAAATCACTCCCCCACCAGGCTGGCCAGCCACGGTATCTGGTACCAGCCTGTCTAGATTTCTCATCCTATCCTCCAAGAAGCCCAAGGTCTAAGCTACAGACACCTGTTCAAGAGGGAACAAATCAATATGTACACACACAGTCAACCCAAGATGCGGTCCCTTCATTTTCAGGAAGAGGGGCTGGAAGACCAGTGTGTAAAGTGGGGGAGGGGTGCAGCTGGTGTGCAAGAGCTAGGCTGCAAGCATGCAGAGAAACGCAGACCCTCGCCAACAGATCCCAGGCGACGTGGTTCCTACAGGAAACTTTGACTCAGCAAAACATGCCTCCCCAATGACTCCCGAACCCTAAGACCGTGTCCAATGGGCAAACGTTTGAGTAGGAGACTTTAAAAGGGGACCTTAAAATCCCAAAGGCTCTGGGACTTTAAAAAAACATCAGCCCCAGATCGGAATTAAAGTTTCTGCAGGTGGACCCTGGGGACCACTCTTTTAGAAACTTCCCAAGAGTCAGGCGTGGTGGTGCACGCTTGTAATCCTAGTACTTGGGAGGCGGAGACCGGAGGATCCGGGTTCGTGGCCAGCCTCAGCTACTTAGTGAGGCCCTCTGCAACTTCGTGAGACCCGGTTTCAAAATAAAGGATAAAAAATAGGGCCGGGGGTGTAGCTCGGAAGTAGAATGCTCCTGGGTTCAATCCCCGGTACCTCAAAAAAAAAAAAAAAAAAAGAAACTCCCCAGGGAATGCTAAGGATCAACCAGGCTGGACCAGGTCATTTCCAGGCCCGTTCCAAGATCTAAGGCCTGTGGTCACCAGGGCAGACCAGCGTCTGGCCTCCGGACCTGCCCAGGACTTCCTCCTCCGCTGCCCCAGCTCTGTCAGGAGGCCCCTGCAGGTCCAGCTTCGGCCCAGCTCTCTCTCCTTTGGGTTTCCCCAGTTCATTATCTCCCCCAAGTTTATTTATTTATTTATTTATTTTTATAAAAGAAGCACTCTGAGGTGGAGTAGACAGCACATAGGATTCGGAACCCAGAGTCCCATGCACTTCATCTGGGTGGGTCCTAATTTCTCCCAGCCTCAGCATGCCGACCACAATGGAAACGATCACTTCACACGGGGCTGCTGTGAAGAATCCGATGAAATGACACGTATGGAGGGTGTTTTGACACCTGTAAAAATATGTACAAATGCTAATCGTTAATTTTAGTAACGACCTGTCTTACTTATACTGTTGTCTTTTCTCTCTTCGCTTGTTCTACTGACATTCACTGAGCACCTGCTTTGTGCCCGGCACTGAGGGTACAGGAGGCCGTGCTCACTTGCCTCGAGGAGCTCCCCGCCCGGTGCAGGGAGGAGGAGAGGCCCACAGGGAACCATGACCCTTACCATGAGGTTAGCACAACAGACCGCCCTTCTCACGGGTGCATCTGCAGTGCCTCAAGCCGTGCTGGCATATAACAGGTATGTAGGACGAGTGAATACTTTAAAGTGTATTATGGAATCACAAATCGAGGACGGGGAACATTCAAAGCACCATGGGAGCTGAGATTCGAAGGGCCAGGAGAGAACCAGCCAGAAGAAAGAGCAATGTCCCAAAACCAGTGCACCGCTGGCCTCTTCCACCAGGCTGTGAGACCCTTCGACGCTAGCCTACGCTGAAGTCATCGCTGTGTCCTCCTGGTGCCCAGTAACGGGCTCTGCATTTAGGTGCCCGCCTCCACAGAATGAAACTGTCAAAGACCCTGCCTTATTTAGAAAAAAAAAAAAAACCAGCCTGACATCCTAGGCACAGAACTAACTGAGGTCATTTGGGTCAGCCAAGCCCTTCGGCCTGTTCACAGTGACGCGGCTCGTAATGAGGCCCTCCCCAAACAGCCTGGCGTGATTTCAAGCTCCTGCAGTGCTCTGTGTAGACCTGGCAAACACAGATTAATTCAGTCCATCTGCTGTGCTTCTCATCCATGTATTTCAGAGCAGGTCTCTCATTACCCTAATAAAGATAATATACTCTTTGCAGCGGGGGACCGTGTAGACAGGTAGGTTCCTGTTCTCTACACACTTCACATTTTCACAGGAACAGAAGCTGTCTCGGTAAGTGGTGAGCATTCGGTGGCCCTTGCTCAGGTCCCTTTCAGAGACCACTTCTCTGAACAAAAATACCATGACCCGGGCTGGGGGACTAGACCTGGGGCAGAGCTACAATCCTGTGGACACTGGGTAACTACATCTTGAAGGTCCTGCTATGAGCTTCGTTCTTGGATCTAACCAAGAGAAACAGGGCCCTGTGACCAGGACACTTGACACATTCCTGTCTGAAGACAGAGGCCAGGCAGTCTCTCGGGACCTGTTCAACTCTATGACTCCACCACCCACTGGGGGCTCAGTTCCTGTTGCCTATAACCAGAGATTTTGCTACAGACAAGTGCTACTGCAGAGCTGTGAGCATGGACAGGCTTTTGACTCAAAATACTCAACTGTGAGGTTCAACGATTGCCACGGAGCCCTCTGACACCGCCAGCGCCCCAGCCTGCATGGGACTAGGTTTTACACCTGAGGCCAGGTGAGCAAGTGGGGCTCGCAGACCGCCTAACCGAGCGCCAGACCCTTTGGCATTTGGAGAACATGTCTTCCCTGGCTCAGTGCTTTGTCTGTGCCCAAATTGCTGCTGTGTCAGGGTAGGGTGGTTGCACAAGTGGGTGTGTGTAGAGGCTGCTGTTCAAGTCAAACGACATTTTCTCTGCTTGAAGGAGATCAGAACTGGGAAACATTTGGTTCAAAATTCACACAAAACAATCTGTTTGCTGCACCTGGTTGCTACCCCCTCCTTTTTCCCTCCTCCAACTACTGTTCACACTCTACCCCCATTAACCCGCCTTTATTTTGCTTATTTTTAAATTATTCCCTGAACTTATTTTCTTTGTAGATGTATCTATTTATCAGTTCTTTCCCCAATCTCGACCTAAGGTCCACGAGAGCAGGGATCTTGCCTGTCTATGCCCCTGGCACCCCGTGCTTGGCTGGTAAACCTGTGTTAAAGAAAGAAATGTCCTATAGACTCACGAGCACAGCCCCGGGGCACTGAGTTTGGGCTTCTTGAACACGGCACCCTCACAGTACATTATCTAAGAGGAAATGGAATCCCTGGGGGTCTGGAAGTATCTTCCCTAAGCCAGGGCTGCGGACTTGACTACAACCATTGACCTCAACCACTGGAGGACGCCTGACCCAGGAAGTTATTTAAGCTGCAGGTGCAAAGTGCTCTTTCTGTAGTGTGGGGAGGTGAAGTGCCTGCCCCTGGCGCCCCACCACCAGCGCTTCATCCCAGGTTTCACACCTGCTGCCCAAGCCACCTGGGCGAATGAGCTCACCTCCTTGTGTCTCAGTCTCCCAGTGCTTAAAACAAGAGTTGTGTATTTACCTCCCAGGCTGTAAGAGTTAAACCAGGCTGCGCACGTGGTGCACTCAGAGTCCAGTGGACCCCTGGAGAGCATCACAGTCACCACTCTGTCATCAACTCCGCAGGGAGGGGTTCACCTCACTTTAAAAACAGAGAGGATCCATGTGTGGTGGCGCACACTTGTAATCCCAATACTTGGGAGGCGGAGATCGGAGGATCCAGGTTCGCGGCCAGCCTCAGCTACCTGCAATTTAGTGAGACCCTGTTTCAAAATAAATAATATTTAAATAATATTTAAAAAAAATTTTTTTGCAGTACCGGGGATTGAACCCAGGGGCGTTCTACCTCCGCGCTACACCCCCGGCCCTATTTTTTTATACTTTATTTTGAAACCGGGTCTCACGAAGTTGCGGGGGGGCCTCACTAGGTAGAGAGAGAAAGAGAGAGAGACAGGGAGGGAGAGAGAGAGAGAGAGAGAGAGCACTGAGGCTGGCCGCGAACCCGGATCCTCTGGTCTCCGCCTCCCAAAGTACTGGGATTACAAGCGTGCACCACCACACCCGGCTTCATATTTAAATATTATTTAATATTATTATTAAATATTATTTAAATATTATTATAAAATAAATAATATTTAAATATCAAAATAAAGAATATACCCCAGGGCTGGGGGTGTAGCTCAGAGGTAGAATGCCCCTGGGTTCAATCCCCAGTACTGCAAAAAAAAAAAAAAAACCAGGGAGGTGAGGAAAATGTGCGGAGGCGCTGGGTGTGCTTACCCACAGTCTTTGAGTAAAAGGTGCTCCTGGGCCTGATGGCTGGCAGGCCAGCATGGGCTCTGACCACAACTAGCACAGCCCTGTGTCAAAGCTCTGTTTTTCCCCTCCTCACGTCCCAACTTGCTGCCATCTGGTCCCTCCACCATGCCACCTGGTGTACTTCCTGTGAGAGGTCAGCCACGTTCACCAGCCCATGCCCTCCAGGATTAAATGAAGTAGTACCCGCAACAGGGCGCCAAAAGGTGCTGGGAGGCCACGCCCTGTGAACAGCCGCTGCCTGCAGCCAGGAGGGAGAGACCGTGCGGCGCCGAGCCGTGGCGCATCGTGGGGAGAGCCTTTAGCAAGCAGTAGGAGGAAGAGGAAGGGGGCCAGGTTTTGCTGCCCCGGGCCTCACCCTTCTCTGGCCTGACCATCTCTCCCGGCCAAAGCTGCCCTGCACTGTAACGAGGGCGAAGGTGCCGCAGAATGTCCTCAGCGGCCACCAGGGGAAGTTTGCAGTTTCTCCTATAGAAACGGGGGTGAATTTCCAGCTGAAATGAGGAAAGGACAAGAGAATGGAACTAACAGTTTGGGGGTATCCACTAGGAACTCAGATAGAAGCTCTGTTCATCTTCGGGGTATTCATTCCAGGCAAACATCTTACCTCCAAATTATAAACAATGAATGGAGAGTCAGAGAGGGAAAGTGACTTTGCCAAGGGCACACAGCCGTTCACAGAGGAGTGGGATGCACGTGCCGGGCCTCAAGTGCCAAGCCTGCTCAGTGGCGGCGGCAAAGGGCGAGGGGGGGCATTTTAGAGTGGTGGGGGGCACGAGGGCAGCAGTACCAGCCACCAGTCTGTGTGAGAAAAACCCACTGGTGGTTGGGAAATACATGGCTCCACCCCCAGTAAGAAGCCCCCGTGGAGGGGCTCAGAGGCCATTCCAACGGCGAGTCCTGCTGCTTCTCCACCTGCTTATTACAAAGATAATGAGATCATTCATGGTGTTTACCATCTCCTGATGATCAATGACACAATTTTCATGTCTAGGATGATGTCTGCTGCAAATGTTCACAATGAGTCTTCTAAGGTGACTGAAACAGACAGCTCATGACAAGTCTCAAAGTGTCTTCCAAGGCCACGCAGCTCAGCAACACCCAAGCCCCTGCAGCCGCGGGGGGTGGGCAGCTCTTGACTAACAGGAGACAGCTGGCCTTCACCAGGCACACAAAGGAGGGTGCGAAGATGGAGATCAAGAACCGTAGCCCCCGACTCATGCTGGGGTCCTGCTCAGAACCGGGGCACGAATGAGTTCAAAGAACCAACGTATGATGGGGAGAGAAACCCCCAAGCCCCTGCTTCCTGCCCACTACACTGGTTTTTATTTCTTAGGTCACAGACAAAAAAAGAAATTCTTTTACCCAATTCAAGCCCTGTATCTTACCCACCAAGCCAGACTTTAGAAAATTGCTGGACGACTGTCATGACATACGGAGCTCCACTCAACAAACATTAAATGTCACCTGTGTGCCAGGTTCCACACTAGGCCGGGGGAGCTCACTGTACAGGAGACAATGAGCTTTGGCCAGCGTGTGAAGGTGCCGTAGCAGGTTCCAACAGGAAGCCACCCACAGGGTGTCACCCTGTAGCTGAGTCCTGAGTGACGAAGCAGGAGTTTGCCAGGCAGAGAAGGACCTCGCGGGCAGTGAGAGAGCATGTTTTGAGCTTGGAGTCAAGAAAGGTCGCCCTGGTGGGGAACGACGAGCAAAACTGTTAGGCGGGATTGCCAAGGGCCCTGAAGGCCATGCTAAGGTGTGTGTGTGTGTGTGTGTGTGTGTGTGTGTGTGTGTGTGTGTGTACTTGACCCTGTAGGCAAAGGGGACCCAGCAGAGATCAAAAACAGGGGTATTGTTGGGCATGGTGGTCCATGCCTGTAATCCCAGAACTTGGGAGGCTGAGACAGGAGGATCACAGGTTCAAGGCTAGCCTTAACAACTTAGCGAGACCCTCAGGAACTTAGTGAGACCCTGTTTCAAAATAAAAAATCAAATAGGGCTGGGGGTGTAGCTCAGAGGTAGAATGCCCCTGGGTTTAATCCCTAGTACCACCAAAAACAAAACAAAAACAGGGATGTATCATGGCCCAAATCAGAAGCTGGCCTGGAGGGCTGAAGCTAACAGCTGCAGCATAAAGTACAGCTCGGAGCCAGGCATGGTGGCGCACCCTTGTAATTCCAGTACTTGAGAGGCGGAGACCGGAGAATCCAGGTCCGCGGCCAGCCTCAGCTACTTAGTGAGGCCCTCTGCAACTTAGTGAGACCCTGTTTCAAAATAAAGAATAAAAAATAGGGCTGGGGGTGTAGCTCGGAGGTAGAATGCCCCTGGGTTCCATCCCCAGTAACGCAAAAATAAAATAAAATAAAATAAAATAAAATAAAATAAAGTACAGCTCACTCCAAGCCACCAGGCAGTTAATAAAGTTCTGTATAAGGGACAGCCTGGAGCTTTTGCATTTACGGCCCTGCTGGGTAGGGCCGTAAATGCAAAACCCAGACCGCTGCAACCTGCAGGGAGCAAGTTCTTGGTCCCTGACCATCAACGTGCAGCCTGGGCTTCCTCTGACAGCGTCACCGAGTCGGGCTGGCCTGTGAAAGATAAACTCCAGACCGGATGGACCTTCTGTTGTGGTCAGGGGCAAGAGCTCTCCCTGACCCTTATTTCCCCAGTTACAAAAAGGGACACATCTCTTCTCCCAATGACGTTACATAATACCAGGCAGCAACTCCCCCACACCCTTGCCGTGCACTGCTCATTGAGGTATGAGCTTCTAACTGCACGACAACTCTAGTGGGGCTCTAGAAGAATGAGCACAGCCCATCAGGACAGAAGGGCACTTTCAGGGAAGAGGGACATAGCTGAGGACCACCTGAGCCCCGAAACCACCAACTGGCCGCTCCTTGACACCAGAAGCCTTGTGCACAGGAACCCCTTCCTACCCTCTCTCATCCCTCCACAGTCCATCAGAAACCCAGCATTTGCCCACACGGTGGTGCACGCCTGTAGTCCCAGTACTTGGGAGGCTGAGACAGGAAGATTACAGGTTTGAGGCTAGTCTCAGCAACTTAGCGAGACCCTGTTTCAAAATATAAAATAAAATAGGGCTGTGGGGTGTAGCTCAGAGGTAAAATGTTCCTGGGTTCAATCTCTAGTAACACACACACACACACACACAAAGAAATCCAGGTGTGTTTTTTTAAGGTCTTTGGTAAATGCTCTTTGACTATCAGAAATGTCTGTTGAATATTTACCACACTTAAAGGAAAAGTTCTTCATTAATTGATGAGGTGGCCTTTCTTTGAAGACGTTCGTTTCTACCCAACCTGGGAAATGGCTCTAACATTAATGAGGTGGTCTGCGGCTTTTACAGTGTGCTCATTAGTCACACTTGTCAATGCCTGGTTTTAAAAAGACATTAGACTCATACAGGCACACGATGAGTTCCTTCACCCCTAGCATTTACCCCTCCATAATGAGTCCTGGAGAAGGCCTTGCGGGCCATTTCGTGCAAAGCATTGAGTGCATGGAGCAGTATGGGGGGTGGAGGTACAGCAAGTCCAACTGATCAGAAATGGACCAAAGCAGGATTCTCTGCTCTTCACTTAGGAAGATACCTCAGCTGGCAAAGTGCGCCAAGACCAGAAGGATTCTAGACAACCGCTTCTGCAAACTTTCTCGTGGACCATTTTAAGACATGCTGAATGACTAGCTGTGAGCAGGTGTTCCTCACGGAGGGTGTGTTGCCAAGTTGAAGATGACAGTTCTTTGTTCTTTTGTGGAAAGGCCAGCAGAAAGTCTCACCATCGCTAGGGCCTTCCGCCAGAGTGCTTCCTGTGGGCAGGGCCTGAGAAGTTGAGGATCTGGGGGTTCAGCCAACACTCCCAGATAATCCAGAAGCCAGAATGCGTCAGCAAAGAAAACGGCGTTTGGGCAGAGATGCACGGGAGTGGGACGCGAGAGTGGAATCCTTAAAGGGCTTCCACGCGGCGGCTCACTTCCCCGGGGTGCCATGAATATTTAAGAGATGCTGTTTTCTTTCTGGTCTCATTGAGGAAGAATCCGGAACCACATAGGAAAATGCCTATCGGGGTTCTGTGGCTCTGGCCTCTCAGAGAAGGTGGCGTCCAGAAGGCCAAATGCCTCTGCCAAGCGATGCATTAGGACCAACCTCTTGTGAGTTGCTAGCAAGCCCATGTGTTTCCTAGAATAAGATTAACAACCAGACCGCAGAAATATGTTTTCATGAGTCCAACTGCCCTTTCAGACCAGAGTTCTGTCAGAAGACACCCCAAACCCACGACGGCGTGGGGAAAGAGCCCCGCCTCGGTGCTAGGAGCCCTCACTCCAGTCTTGGCCTTGTGTACAAGCTTGGCAAAGACAAACCCCAAGCCTTTTTGGAGCCTCTATTTCCTTGTCTTTGAAGCACAGATGTTAACACCTGCCCTGCCTACCTCCCAAAGCTGTTCAGAGGAGTAAAGAGAGAGAATTTTAAAAATTTGTACTGATAATTTCATATATGAACACAGGATTATTTGAACCATTTCCTTCATCAAATTTCCCCTTTCATCTCCCCACCTCCCCCCCCCAAATCCCCTTCCATTATTCTTCTAGTATCTCTCCTTTTTATCTGAAGTCCTTTTTGTTTTCCAATTTCTGCCTCGCTTCCACATAGGAATGAAAACATATGTCCCTTTACTTTCTGGAACTGGCTCATCTCGCTTAGCATAATATTCTCCAGTTCCATCCATTTTCTTGCAAATGACGTAATTTTGTTCTTCTTTACGGCTGAGTAGCACTCCATTGTGTGCACATACCATAATTTTGTCATCTATTCCTCTGTTGACAGATACTTGGAGGGAAGCACACAAGTACATGCGCATGTGTGTTTCTATCGCTCTGAATCTCATTTTTATGTATAATTACAATGCACAGAGAGAGAGAGAGAGAGAGAGAGACACGGGAGACCCTGTCCTAAATCAGCCTCCGAGTTCAAGAGTCACAGTGGCTCTCACCAACCTGAGCCCCTAGATGTCGGCACCAAAGGGCTTATGGGGTCTTATTTCATTACCAACCATCTCTGAACCCCAAAGTCTCCTGCTTTTCCTGGACCAAATCCCTCCCCGAGTGGTTCTTTTTTTTTTTTTTTTTTTTTTTTGCGGTACCGGGGATGGAACCCAGGGGCATTCTACCTCCGCGCTACACCCCCGGCCCTATTTTTTTTATGCTTTATTTTTGAAACCGGGTCCCACGAAGTTGCGGAGGGCCTCACTAAGTAGAGACAGAGAGAGAGAGAGAGAGAGAGACAGAGAGAGAGAGAGAGAGACAGAGAGAGAGGAGAGAGATCGATCGATCGATCGATCGTGCGCGTGCGCATGCACGCTGAGGTTGGCCACAAACCCAGATCCTCCGGTCTCAGCCTCCCAAAGTACTGGGATTACAAGCGTG
>PVJS01050780.1:0-14196 GCA_004027185.1 Glis glis | reverse complement strand
GGGAGGCTGAGACAGGAGGATCGCAGGTTTGCGGCCAGCCTCAGCAACTCAGTGAGGCTCACATCAACTTAGGGAGATGCTGTTTCCCAATAAAAAATAAAATAAGGCTGGGGTGTAGCTCAGAGGTAGACCGCCTCAGGGTTCAATCCCCAGCACCACACACACACACACACACACACACACACACACACACACACACACTAATAATTCACTAATAATTGGTTATTTTCTGAGAATTGTGCACAGCAAGTTAAATAGGCATGGTCCTCATTTGCATATCCTTTCAATTAATTAATAACCTTTAGATTTCACAAATAATTTAAGAAATTTGCAGACTAAAGAAAGTACATATGCAATAAAGTAGTGAAACCTAAGTTTTAAAAAGAGTAGCACTAAAAGGTAAAGCATATTTGTGTAGCTGTCAGCGCAGGGAGGCAAGGTAAAATGTATATATGCCGAGTGGCTCTGAGGGAGGAGAACCAGACCTCCTTGGAGAGGGTACAGCGGTGGCTGGCTGGATGGCAGAAAATCTCTGTGTTGGCAGAAATATCTGGAAATTAGTCCTCAGGAACTTGCTGGAGAAATCTGTTCACAGCAAGGTGCCTCCCCAGAGGAACTCTGCTACAAATCTGCTCCAGGGGATGCTGGGGGGAACTGCTGGCTGCTGGGAGATGTTGCCCACTGTGCACCACAGGAGCCAGGCACTGGGGGAGCCACCTGTGCTGTAGGAGGACCCTGGAGAAGCTGTGAGCCCTGTAGGAGGGTGGAAGGCAGGCGCCAGAACCAGGAAGCAATCCTTTCCTCCTGCGTGGTCTCTCCAGAGCTCTCTACTAACAAGGTTAACACAGTCCAAGCTGTCAGAGGAAAAACATTTAAAGGGCCCATATCCATTTTCATACAGCAGACAAAAAGGGTGAGTTTAGAGCTGAGAAGTAATACATTGACAACAGGTGTACTGAGTCATAAAGTTCTAAATAGTTCCAACTATAGTTATGTTTAATATGGATCCAAATATAGTTGGCCCGTGTTTTCTGGTAGGCAAAGCAAAATAAAAACCAAAATCAGTGTTTCAAAGTTCTTGGGAAAGGCAAGACATTTTCTAGAATAAAATTTCTCATGGGATACTTGCATCTGGAAGGTGCCGGAAGACACAGGGCACATATTTCCAGTAACATCCATATTAATACTATAGAAAATAGGTCTTTTGAAAAATTATGGTTTCTCTGAATCAAAGTTGAAAGTATGGCATATTTATTGAGATCTCACTGTTTATCAGAAACTGTGTTAATTAATTTTATGTGTCAATTTGGTTGGTAAACAGATAGCTGGGATGCTCAGAAAACATTATTTCTGGATGTGTCTCTGAGGGTGTTTCTGGAAGAGATTCGCATTTGAATCAGTAAACTGAGTAAAGCTCTATCCTCACCAACTTGGAAGGGCTTTATTCAATTCATTAGGGCTCAGATGGAAGAAAAAGGCCAAGGAAGGGTGAGTTTGATCTCTCTCTTCTTGTGCTGAGACATCCATCTTTTGCCCAGGACTTACCCCGGTGCCTCCTTCCCCACGGCTGTGGCTCCCTGGTTCTCAGGCTGTCACACTCAGACTCAGTTATACCATCAGTTCTCCTGGGTCTCCAGCTTGCAGATGGCGGATCATAGGCAGGACAGTTCAACCTCCACAATTACACCAGCCAATTCCCATGATAAATATCTTCTTATATAGCTATACTTGTCCTAGTGTTCTGTTTTTCTGGAGAACCTTGACTAACACAGATACCAATATTCAGAAGCTTACTATCTTATGTAGGAATCACTGAGGTAGGTAATGATAAAACCAACTGTATTTCTGGTGAAGAAAGGAAACCAAACACCCAGCCACAGATTAATGAAAACATCCTCCTTAGATAAACAGAGCGCAATAGAATGAAAAAAATGAAAGCAAAGGGGGCTTTTGGCTAGGGCCACAGGAAAATTTTAACTTTCCCCTATAACTTCCTGTAAGAAAATTTAATAAGTGTACCATTGACTCTATCTGCAGGTTCTGCATCCTCAGATTCAACCAACCTTGTATCAAAAATATTAGAAAAAAATGTGTCTGTCCTGAATATGTACAGACTTTTCTTCTTATCACTATCTCCTAAACAATACAGTACAACTATTTGCATAGAATTTCCATTGTATTAGGTATTATAAGTAATTTAGAGATGATATAAAGTATACAGGAGGATGTGTGTAGGTTATATACAAATATTATGCCATTTTATACAAGGGACTTGAGCATCGGTACCCATGAGAGGTCCTGAAAGCAACCCCCATAAAGACAGAAGGTCGATTGCATTCGATTTGTAGAATGTGGAACCTACCTATCCCAACTCTTTGTATTTTCTATAATTGACACTTTTTTTTTTTTGCTGTACTGGGGATTGAACGCAGGGGCGTTCTACCTCCATGCTACACCCCCGGCCCTATTTTTTATACTTTATTTTGAAACCAGGTCTCACGAAGTTGCGGAGGGCCTCACTAAGTAGAGAGAGAGAGAGAGAGAGAGAGAGAGAGAAAGAGAGAGAGAGAGAGAGCTGAGGCTGGCTGCGAACCTGGATCCTCCGGTCTCCACCTCCCAAAGTACTGGGATTACAAGTGTGAGCCACCATGCCCGGTTTATAATTGACACTTTTGAAGTTTATTCTCAAAACTGCCTTTAGATGTTATGGTTAGTGTACCATTCAATTGAAGAGAGGAGGGAAATGTTAGTTTCTTCACAGAATTTTTAAGATGTTTCTATGTGAATTTCTGTGCCACAAAGAAGCAGATGTCTCACTGACCTACTGTATGTGACTTGTCTCTTGTAAGCAAGACAGGAGGAAGTATGGTGTTGCTATCCTCACTCCCCTCAAGTAAAGATAGACACCGAGAAATACTGATACATTTCTTTCTGTTGAATCATTCTCTATGTTAAAATGTTTTGTGAAAATTCACTTCAACATCCTTAGCATATACCCTTTTTGAAGAGATTATGATTAAGTGTGTAATATGAAATGGATATACCTCAGTCATTAGGTAGTGATGGAGACCACTGTCGCTGGAGCCAGTCTGCCTTGGTTCCAATTCTGGGTCTGTCTCTCGTGTGGTCTCAGTTGAGTCACACAGGCTTCCATCTGTAAAATGGGAATAATGGCATTTTCTTGGTGGAGTGTCATAAGAACTTGTAGCTCTCGGAATGTTATCTAATGCGTAATCCACATGACTCAGATAACTATGGTACAAATACTCTCAGATTAATGAGCAGTGCTGAGATATCATCTCTTTTCCTGCCAGCCTGCTTGCTGGGGGAAGAATTAACTGCTGACTTCTTCCTTGCTGGCTCCCCTAAAAAGATGGCCTACTTAAGAAAATGCACCGGTGTCAGCATGTGCAGCAGCGCCATGCTGATGAGCAAGGGCATCTGCATTCAGAGCTGTGTGTTCAAGGAGGTGGGATTATGATAGCCAGAGGACGGGGGATGGCCCCTCAGGGACACAAAGTGATCAGCAACGCGGGCCTCAGGATGGGGAGCAGGGACTAGCTGGTATGCTTGTAGTATGGTAGAGCATCTTCAGAAGTAGGGGCAACATTCTAGAAAGGCAGATGGGGCTCTGTTGTGTTAAACTTTCAAAGGTGGTCTAGCGAGTTTGCTATTTACCATGAAGGCAATGGAATGGTTTTGGTTCCATTGAGGAGTTTTGAACCCATCTAATCGGCTTTTCTTATTTCCTTAGCAAAGACAGAACCTAGTTTTCTAGGTAGCTTTATCTGAAGCATTGCTGTAGGGCAGCAGAAGTATCTGAGCATTCTGGTGGGCAGAAGCGTGCCCAGGGGGCATGTTACATTCTTTTCTGCTGTCTACTATCCATGCATATTGAGCTCACAATTGAAGAATTCCTCAAAAAGGGACCAACCAGTTTCTCAGATACTTACACAGTAGTCCTTCAATCAGGGCACAGGTGTGTGACCTTGGCCCCACCAGTCAGACTTTGAACTAGAAACCCGTGATGCATAGAAGCAGGGATGGTGTGGAGCCCATCGGCTAGCAGAGTGGTGGCAGTGTCATTTTTAGAGACCACTGTGGTGGAGGGTCTAGGGGAGTCTGGTGAGCCCTTATTAGCCATGTTGCATGTGTTGGCTCAGCAATCTGTAATGACTGAGCTAACTGAATGTCATGGGGGGCATCTTTCTGGCTGCTTAGCCCCCAACTCGGCTGCATACATCCTTCTGAAAGTCCTGCAAACAGAGTGTTCATCTTTAAGAACATGTATTTTTTTTTCTGCTTACACTATTTGGAATTGCTTTTTATTGTTTTAAATTAAGAACCATTTCTCCTATGGGAATTACCTATGGGAAATTAAGAACCATTTCTCCAGGGAATTACCCTGGCCAGCTTCTTAGGGGTCAGAAGGGAGCAGGATCTCACCACCATTTCAGGAACAGCCATGGTTTTGCATACTTTATTTGGTTGCCCTGTGACCTCTATGTCCACTTTTCCTAGCCTTCTGGACAATTTGTAGACATAGGCCTTTTGGGGCCTTGGATCAGATATTTGAACAGCTTTACAAGTATGGGTGATCAATGTCTCCACACCTACTGATTTCATGTCTTTTTATTTGACACACTTGACTCACTGCCTTGCACACCTAGTGTGTGGAGCCTAAACTTTAAACTCAGGGTCCCTGAAGATTTGCAACCTCTAGTATGATAAAGGTGATAAAGTGAGTGGACGGATAGGTGGGAAGGTAGGTGGGAATGGAGAGAATGGCAGGGCATCTGCAATCCTCAAACACTTGAAAGCAGGAAGGGTCTTGTAACCAAGAGCCAGGAGCATGAGCAGGGCAGAGGAGAGGAGCTGGGATCAGAGGCAGTTACAGTTTGACTGGGGCCCACGTCTGCTTTCCACCTCTCTGTGGTCCACACTGCACACAGGCCTCCGCTGGTGGCCAACCCACTCCCCCGTACCCTTCTGCCAAAAATTCAGCTGGCTTCTCACTCAGGCTTTCTCTCCCCTCCATGGTCCTTCTAGAAATCTTTGAGAGAGACATGCTTTCTGGATACGTTTACCCAAACAAGTAGACTTTTATTTTTTATTTTTTTGTGGTACTAGGGATTGAACCCAGGGGCATTCTACCTCCGAGCCCTATTTTTTATTCTTTATTTTGAAACAGGGTCTCACTAAGTTGCAGAGGGCCTCACTAGGTAGCTGAGGCTGGCCGTGAACCTGTGATCTTCCTGTCTCAGCCTCCCAAGTACTGGATTACAAGCATGCGCCACCACACCTCGTGTACTTTTATTTTTAAACAGAGAAGTCTCAGGTAAGGGAGCCAAAGAGCATGACCAACTTCTGGAGTCTAAGGAACTACAGAGACCCAGGCTTTGTGGCCTTTTGAGGGAATGACTGGATGACATAGGTGGAGTTTGAAAAATTTCTCTAGGCAGGCTTTGGGAGAGAGCAGTTAGAAAGCCCTGGAACCAGCCTGCCAGTCAAGCAACTGGGCTGGGAGAAGATGGTGGCTCCTGACTTTGCCACGTATCTTGAGGCCCAGGTGGGGCATGGGGCATAAGAATGTGTCCACTAAACAATATATATTTTTTATTATAACAAAATATGCATATGAAAAACTTAGGTGTACATTTCAGTGGGATTAAGTATGTCCATGCTTTGTGCAACTATCATCACTATCTAGAAACCTTTCTTCTTTCCCAACAGAAGCTTTTTACCCATTAAACCCGAACTCCCCATTATTCCCCTCCTCCCAGGCCCTGGGAACCACCATTCTACTCTCTTTTTCTATGAATTTGAGTCTTCTGGGAACCTCATGTAAGTGAAATCATGTAATATTTGTCTTTTTGTGACTGGATTATTTCACTTAACATGTGTCCTCAGGGTTTATCCATGTCATAGCATGGGTCAGAATTTCCTTCCTTTTTAAGGCTGAATAAGATTTCACTGTGTGCATATACTACATTTTGTTTATCCATTGATAAATGTTGGGTCGTTTCCACTTTTTGATTATTGCAAATAATGCTGCCATGTACTTGGTGGTACACATATCTGTTTGTGTCCCTACTTTCAATTCTGTTGGGTACATGCTGAATCCTATGGCAATTCTAAGTTTAACTTTTGAAGAACCATCGTAGTATTTCTATATAATATTTTTAATAAAACTTTTTATTTTGGAATCTTAAAAATACAACAAAATAGAATTGTGTAAGGAATTCTCACATGCATAACATTGGATTTCAATAGTTGTTTAGGATACATCAATTTATTAATTCAACAAACATTTATTGAGCAGTCGAATAGGAAATGATGAATCAGACACAATTCCTCTTAGCTGTGGTGACCCTGGGTGGTGGTGATAAGAATTCCCCTTTCTGATCTCCTGCCATGGGAGCATGGCTGGCTGATGGCCCCAGTTGCTACTTTTCTGGGCTTGCCATCACACTTCCAGTGGGCTGTTAGCAGCCAATACCTGAGCATGGTGGGATATTATTGCTGGTCCACTGCTATGAGATGCAGGCCTTCTCCAGTAGTGACTTTGGCTCAAGGACTTTTCCTCACCATGACTGGATTATTCTTAGACCTGCTCTATCATCTGGGGCTTTTTCCAACTTTCCTTTCTTCCTTCCCTTTCTCCTTTTAAAGAAATCAGACCTGCTTTGTTCTCTGAAGTCTCTTCTAGCCTTCTCCTGTGTTACCCTTAATCCCTTAATCCTTCATAGATGTTTCCCCCCAGAAAACCTCTTGCACATCCAATCCTGCCTGCTTCTTGGAGGACTCAGGTTAACACACCTTGGCTTTGGGACTCCACGCAACCTTTCAACTTGTATTGCACACACACTGGGAAGCTCAACACCATCACTAAGACTTCTGCAAATTCCAGAGGGTTTGTATTTAATTCTTAAAGCCCCTTGAATTCATTCAGTTCCTTCTACTTTCACAAGGTTCTTCATTCTTTCATTCCCCTATCCTTGATTTCTCTCCAAGCTACATAGCATAGTGAATGTGTCTCTCTAAACGTTCTCACTGCTGTAATCTAATATGACTGACTACACAACTTAAAGGAAGGAAGATTTATTTGCTCACAGTTTTGGAGATTCAGAGTTCAGTTCATGTGAGACCGGGTCTGCGGAGCTCAGGGAATGGTGGCAGGAAGTGGAGAGACGGAGAGCACAAGGGCTCTGCTCCTCACATCATCAACTCTGGAAACTGAGAGAAAGCAGGGGGAGGAGGAACCATATAATGTACAAGGCCACACCCCCAGGACCCCTCCTCAGCAACCAGCCCTGCTTCCAACATTGCTATCTTGTTTCCATGAGGGCTGGGGGGGGGCATTCTAAATCCAAACCATTATAGCATGTCTCGGGCTTTACCTAAGTTTTGTATCTTTTTTTACACTTTAAAAATGCAAACTAGTTAAACTTAAATTTGACTTATTTCTGTCTCAAATGCCCATCATCCCTAGCCACCAAGAATCACTCCCTGATCACCTTTTCCTACAGGCCTGAATATTTATTCACTTAAGTTTTTTGTGGTACTGGGGATTGGACCCAGGGGCATTCTACTTCTGAGCCCCACCCCCAGCCCGATTTTTATTTTTTATTTTGAAACAGGATCTTGCTAAGTTGCTGAGGGTCTTGCTAAATTGTCAAGGCTGGCCTCTAACCTGCAATCCTTCTGTCTCAGCCTGCCAAGTACTGGGATTACAGGCTTGCGCCACCACATCCGGCAAGCCTAGATATTTTTTGTGGCACTTGACTGCCTTTCCCCTTTCACCCAACTCATCTATGACTACTTACCTCAACCCTCAAGTGCGGGTGGACCTGTTACCACTCCCATTTTACAGATGAGCAGAATGAGGCACAGGGTGGGCAATTAAGGAACCTGTGAAACTTAAAGAGCTAGTAAATTGTAAAGTTGGGATGTGGACTCAGGCTGACTCCAGACCCAGTGCTCTTCCCCAGTCCTCTCCCCTCAGCTCTAAGACCATGGGGGAGGCCTGAGAATTGTTTGGATACGGGGGTCAGAGGGAAGGAGTGGCCAGAGTTCATCTTTGAGGCTGGCACACTAGTCTTTTCACTTGACCTCAAAGGCAGAAATGATAGCATCATTACTAACATGTACTCTAATACAAAGAGAGCATTCTGTATTTATAGCAAGCCAATGCCATTTATGTAAGCACACACAGTGAACTAACGTGTGATATTTGTATACTGCAATGCCACATACAGAGAAATGATTTTTTTAAATTTAACTGTCACTTCTTTCAATGTCCCCATTCTATACAGCTCAAACTCTCTCGACCTTTTTCTGTGAGTTGTAATAAAATGTCTCTACTATCAGGTGTCATCTTTACCTGCAATTAAAGCAGAATAAGCATATATGAGTCAAAAAGCAAATTTTAGTATTTTTCTAGTTCTCTCTATGAGCTGCAGGATCAATCAGCAAAACTGACAAGAGATGGTTGAAATATGAGTCCACAGATTGATTTCTGTGTCGTCTTCTAAAAGCAAGCTAGAAAGTGTTCATACTAAGGTAGATTTCCTTCCCCCAAAATGGACAGCTTCTTAAAAGATTGGAAGCCACTGGCATCCAATTGCTTGTAAGTGTGAAATTATTTTAAAAGTAAAAAAGGACTTCCAATTTATAAATTTCCCATGCGATTCCTTCAAAGCCTATTTATTCTCCCTGGTAGCACTCAGCAAACCAATAGTTGCAATAAAAAATGAATGTCCTAAGTGCAAGATGGTCTGAGGGCAGCAGCCACTAGTCTGGGATGTGTGATATATCGACTCAATGCATAATGCAAGCTATTTGTAGTCTTTACTCACAATCACTTATGTCTAATTGCTTTAGAAACTAAAGGTAATTTTTGATTTATGCAGACAGTCTGCTGGGGAAAAGGATTCTGGACATTTTTAAAGATAGTCACAGGTCTGTGTGCCTTCTGGGGAAGGCTTAGGCTGGCGTGCTAGAGTCTCCATAGCTCTTGTCTTTATTCTTTCTGCCCTTGTTTCATTCTCAGGTCAGCTGTGGCTGTTGCTGTTTAGAGAGCAAAGCCCTGGACTGTACTCTCCCCTGCCCCGTGGGCTTGGCCATGGGTCCAGGAGCACACGTCATAGGCAGAGAAGGCTGAAGACGTGCGGCCAGCTCCTCCAGAGAGCAGACTCCATGTAGCTCCTCCCAGGTGGCATCATGCTCAGGATGTCCTCAGTGGTCCATGGCACCTGCTGTGAAGGTTTTGTAGACTTCTTTCTCCAGCCTGTCAATTTGGCTCTGAGCTGGGAGAATTATGACTCAGTGATGGTTGGTTCCCAGTGTTGGAAGCAGGTGATGCTTCTGTTTGCTAATGGGCACATCTGCCCCAAGCAGTTGTCTCCTTGCAGCCGCTGGGCTTCTTCTGTCACCTCATTCTATGCTCTGGAAGTGAGGAGACACTAATTCTTTATCTGCTACTACCAGAGAAAACCAGTGCACAGAGACCCTGACATCCATGTCTCCTGAGTCCACTCAGGCTACAGCCTGTTGGTAAATATGTACAGTTTCAGTGGAGCACTCTGGGTGTTTTATGACACAGAGCACTCCGGCCTTTATGTCATTATCACCACTGCCACCATCATCATCATCACCATCATCACCACCATCATCATGATGTTCATTGTAGAGATCAAACATTCATTAAGCACCTAATTCTGGGTGATTTTTCTGTTTAATGCTGAATCAAAAATTAGTCTAGAATCCTTCTGTCTTGGATTATAACCTAAGAAGACACACTGATATGGGCCTATGTTTATAGGCATTACAAAAACAGGAAGCCAACCTGATATCAGCAAGCCTGGGTAGTTCACTTAAAAGTGGACTCATGTTTGGGGTATCAGAAGGAGAACCTTTAGGGATCCCTAGGAAAAGGGGACAAGTTGCCTTTCTCTGGTTAGTGTTTCAGGGGGACAGTGGCAGTGGAGTCTACTTTTGCTAGGTCTTTGTGGTTCAGCAGCGTGTAGAGAGTCAGCCTATAAAGAGTCAAGGTTTAGTTTGGCTAAACTTTGGAGGTTCCAGTCCACGATCAGTTGGTCCTGTTGCTCTGGGCCTGTGGCATGGCAGTGTATCACGGTGGGACCACATAGCAGAGCAAAACTGCTCACCTCATGGCCAGGAAGAAACAAAACAGAAAATAAAAATAAGAGTACAAAATAGTGAGGAGAGGCAGAAGGAGAGAACAAGGAATGAGGAAGAGATCCCCTTCAAGGGCGCACCCCAATGACTTAAAGACCTCCCAGTAGGCCCTGCCTTGAAAAGTTCCACCACCTCCCAATAGCACCACGTGGGGACCCAGCCTTCAACACACGGCTCTGGGGAACATTCAAGGTCCAAGCTATAGCCTGACCTGGCATGCACCACAAAGAGTAATTCTGGTTATCTTGGTACATAAGAGGGGGCAGGCAAGTAACAACATCTGAACATCTCCCAGGAAAAATTTTAGAGGCTTGGAATTCTCTATGAATATGTACTTCCTAAAGATGGTGTGGCCCTGGGTTAAAATCTAGTTTGTGTGTGTGTGTGTGTGTGTGTGACAAGTAGATCTACAATCTAGAGAAGATAAAGATTATTATTATTACATTTTTGGTGCTGAGGATTGAACTGGGGGAGGGTTGTTCTACCTCTGAGCTACACCCCCAGGTCTTTTTATCATTTTATTTTGAAATAGGGTCTCACTAAGTTGTTGAGGCTGGCTTTGAACCTGCGATCCTCCTGTCTCAGCCTCCCAAGTACTGAGATTACATACAGGCATGTACTACCATACCTGACTGATTTTTCTTTTTAAACTCTCTAAACCCTGTATCAAAGTGAACTACTGTGGATTATTCCTGCCACCAAGAGAAATCCACTTTATTGCACACCATTTTTGCACAGCGGCCGTGGGGTGGTAGGACGGGATTTCTGCAGATGTGGGCAGCCTCGAAGCGCACTGCACGCTGCACCGCTGTGTACTGTCTGCTGACGCTGGGCCACAGCTTCCCTTTTGCAAGTTTCCACATGGCTCCACTGTAGCAGCAGGCTGCCTGGGCTGCAAGAGAGGGACTCTGGCATCCAGAAGTCTCTTCCTCTGCACCTGAGCAGTGAGCTGAGTTTTGTTATGGAGCATTCACCTGGCACAGTGCAAGGAGGACCTATCTTTGCAGCAGCATAACACACGCTTTGTAGGACTGTGGGCAGAACAGATTAAAACTGCATGATTTCTGACTCAGAGAACACTTAGGCTAGAGGTTCCCACATGTTTCCACCCCAGGTTCCCCCGTGTCTCCTTTCTCTCCTTGCCCCTTGTGTGGGGAGACAGTGAGGCTCATCAGGAGATCTGACTTCTGGCCCTGTGTGCCCCTGGTTCCCTGCACTCCCTCCAGAATAGGATCCCTGTTAGTAAATAAAGAAGGTGGATGGAAGTCCTTCTGCATTTACACACCTGGACCTTAAACTCAAAGGGCACACAGAGCCTCACCCACTGGCCCCACATGGTCCTGCACCCCATGGTGGCCCACGTGCCTTGGGGCATGTGCCCAGTGCTCTGCTCCTCCACCCCCTGACCGCCCTGAGGTTTCCTGTCTGCCACCCACCTTCTCTGTGGAGCAGAGGGTGCTGAGCGCCCTCCCGCTCAGGAAGGAAGTGAGAGGAGTCAGAGTCTGTGGCAGGAACGGGAAGGCCTGGGTTGTTGCAGGAGGGTGGGGAGGAAGGGGCAGGAAAAAGTTTGCATTCATTTCTATTTTACTGTTGCAAATGGAGACTGGGTTGCTGGGGGCCAGAGACCATGCACTAAACACCATTTATGGGGCAGGAGTTGGGGGCTTTCTGAAAATTTCCCTGCTCTGCTTTTGGACTTTGGCACGCAACCTTTCAACACAAAGTGCTCAGCCCCGAGCTTGGCACGGTGCCTCAGCCGCTGGCCTTCCTGTCGGGCCAGCCGTGCTGCCAAAAGTGGCTCATTGTGTTTTGGGACAGTGGGGTTTAGTGAAACCTATGATCTCATGTGCACTTTCCTCTTCAGAGTCTGCCCTTGAACAACAAGTCTCATACCCAAGATAGGGCTGCAGGAGCTGACATGAGAGCTAGGTCAACACCCGGGAAGAGAAGGCATGAATTGAGAGAGCTGTTCTAAGAAACATTCTGCAGTGTGGCACCTTCAGTATTTGAATATTCCAGATGAATGCTTGATTTCTTGAGTACAGATACATCTAGGACAATGAGCTTTTGTGACTTATAGTATACTCTGACTAGTGCAAAAGGGATCAGTCAAGGCAAAAATGCAAAGTATGCTCAATAAAATTTTTTATGGTTTCTTAGAAATGACTGCCATCCTTAGCACTTAGCATGCGAAGCGGCAGATGGAGTTGCAACACATTTCCTTGAGAGTAAGGACACGGGCAGAGATTTCTTTCTTACTCCCGTGCCTTTCTCATGGACACATAGGAAAGATTGTGGAATTTGATGCTTTTGCTCATCACTACTCAAGACTAAATTCAGCCCGGATTTCTCCCGTTAGAGAAGTGAACTTAGATCCTTCCTTAAATGAAGCAGGAAGGGGAAATTCCAGTTTTCTCCTGAGCTCAGTGCAGTCTGCCTTGGGGGCTGGAGAGGCTGATGCTGAGCCGGCCACTGACTTGGATTCCAGGGGAGCAATGTCAGCAGATCTGCAGGCTCAGCCCCAGCTTGGAAACAGATGCCCTCGAAGCGGAACAGAATCCATGGTGCATAAGTTTTTGGCTGCCGCCAGGCTCCCATGGCCACCATCTGCTGTAGTAATGTCCCCCTGTCACACACTCCCTGCTGCTTCTGGTAACCTTCCCGTGTGAATAGTGCCGCCTGATTTGGGAGGCTGCAAGCTATAAATAATGGTTTTAGCATCCCAGCTCAAGCCAAGAGTAGGATTCTTCCTCTCTAGGATTGGTCCCAGCGAAGGGGGAAGTAGCGTGCTTCCTTCGTTGCCTACCTCTCCTCCCTCTTGTCAATGCTTTCCTTCCAATTCCCTTCCCTTTCCCAGGCACTTTCTTGCTTCAAAAGTTGCATCTGAGGAAAAGCTCAGAGCAATGAGCTTTTACCGCCAAACTCAGTGGAAATTGCAGCTTGAGAGAAAGCCACGGGAAGACTTATTCCAGAAGAATGGGTTTTTAAAGGGTGGCTTAGCAGGGGCTCAGCATGGCCAACTCCCTGACCAATCGGAAGCGTTTGAACAAGGTGGCTTCTAGAGTGCCTGTCCTTCAACCCAGACCATCTAGGTCATTTGCTTTGCATTCATGGTGGGGTTGGCACTGACACAAATTAATGTCTCATCCTGCCCTCAGAGTGGCGGTGCCCAAGAACTGGGACTGCTGGCATTTAACAGGCTGCACTGGGGACAATTTCTTCAGACGTTTTGGTATAGTTTCATTTGGCCTCTATTTTTAGCATAGGGCTCAGACCTGGTTCTAACTATATAGGGCACTAGGGTGTCTTAGTTCGATCTGTTTTCACAGAATACCATGGCCTCAGTGGCTTAGACAACAAACTTTAATTTCTCACAGTTCTAGAGTCTAAGAAGTCAAAGATCAAGATGCCATCTAATTTGCTGCTGCTGCTTCTTTTTTTTTGTGTGTGTGGTACTGGGGATTGAACCCAGGGACTTTCTACCTATGAGCTACACCTCCAGACCAATTTTATTTATTTTTATTTTGAAACAGGGTCTCGCTAAGTTGCCAAGGGCCTCTCTCAGTTGCTGAGACTGGCCTCAAACCTGCAACCCTCCTGTCTCAGCCTCCCAAGTACTGGGATTACAGGCGTGTGCCACCACACCCGGCTATAATTTGCTTCTTGTTTAGGACGCTCTTCCTAGCTTGCCGATGACTGCTAACTTGCTATCTTGCTGTGTCCTCACAAGGGGTATGAGGGGCAGGGTGGAGAGGAGAGTTTTTTTCTTACCCAAGCACCAATCCTGTCATGAAGACTCTACCCTCTAACTACCCCCCAGAAGTTTTACCTCTAAATACCTTCACAATGGGGGTTGGTGAGTGAACATAATTTTTTCTTTCTTTCTTTCTTTTTTTAGGGATATAAATATTCAGTCTATAACATTAGGCAAATCACTTAACTTCTCTAGACCTTGTTCCTCCTCCTCCTCCTCCTCCCCCTCCTCCTCTTCCTCCT
>PVJS01050779.1:0-14196 GCA_004027185.1 Glis glis | reverse complement strand
GCACTAATTTGCAATTCCACCAACAGTGTAGTAGAGTTCCTACTTCTCCACATCCTCGCCAGCATTTGTTGTTGTTTGTGTTTTTAATGATTGCCATTCTAATTGGGGTTAGGTGAAATCTCAGGGTAGTTTTGATTTGCATCTCTCTGATTGCTAATGATGTTGAACATTTTTTCATACATTTATGGGCCATTTGTATAAATTTGTATTCATGTTTAAATTCCAAAGAAAGATGTCCCAAATTGTGTTCATTAGATAAATGAGTTTATTAAACTAAATTTTAAACAAACACTCCCTCCCCCAATCCATTGAAGTTGACAGATATGGGGCAAGTTGAGAGAGGTCAATGAATGGGTTGAAACCATGATATAGGGGAGGGAGAGTCTTGACACATGGGGCCAAAGAAGAAGAACTTATTTTCATGGGGAATGGAGAAGAACAAAGAGGCAGGAGAAAGGATCACCGTTCTTTGAATACCAGACATCTATTACGTGTTGCAAAACCAAAGATGGAATCCATAATTTTTCTAAGAGCCTGGTGGTAGCATCTACTCTTCTGAGAATTGAGTCTTGATGGGTGGGCTTATATGCATTTTCAGTAACTTTCAGGTATTCTACATTAGGATAAAGTATTGGTTGATAGACTCTTAGGATATTATCTTGCCTTTATTTATTTATTACCTTGTCTTCCATTACCATGGAAATCAACAATATCTCAGGATAAAAGACAAGATTTCACAAAAACTGTATGAGCTTAAAATTCAAAACAATATTCCCAAGCGCCTACCATCAGTTTTACTTTTCCCCATATGATAAGGTAAATACTTATAATAACGTATCAGTAGAAGAGAAAAGAAGGAACTAAAGGAGGAAAGGTAGCTGAGGAGTAGAGGAAAAACATCAGGGGAATTTATTTTCCTTTTGAAATGTACTAGGATTTGAGTTCCATTGTGCCTGGGAAACAGCAGGAAGTCATCTTGCTGCACCAAGAGCTCTGAAGGTAGAACTAAGGCCATGGGAAGCATTTCCAGGCAGCTGTAGTAAGAAATCCTAATAAAGGAACTTCTAACATTTGTTTGTCTGATTTTGGAACTACTATGGATTGAGGATTCTTGTGTGTCTCATATTTCTTCCTTTTTAAACACAAATGTCTATGGTGGTTACCTTATTCTTGCCCTCCTATTATATGATAGATATAAAGGATAGGCAGATAACCCATTTCTTTAGTTTAAAATCTATAGATGAGGTAAAAGGTACTTGAAGGGCTATACTTAAAGAATCAGATCTGTCAAGCCTCATTGTCACCAGTGTCTGATTTGGATAAAGAAATTCTGGACTCTGACCTAATGTTATTATGGGAAAGACTTCTGGGGACTCGAAAGTGGGTGAGTATATTTCTCATGTGAGAGGGATGTGAATCATCAGAGGCCAGTGGATAGACTAAGGTAGCCAGCTTCCAAGAAGGTCTGTAGTATTCCGTACACATGCCCTTGCGTGGTCTTTTCCCAAATTGTACCAATGTTGCTCTGTATGACCTATAGAATATGTCAGAGTGATGTTAAGTCACTTATGAGATTAGATTATGAAAGATTATGACTTCTGTTTTGGTCTCTTGGTTCACTCTTTTGGGGATATATATATATTATCTGCATATCCTTGGGAGCTGATGGAAAAGCCCAGATGGTGAACAACTGAAGTATCTGGCCAGTAGCAAGTAAGGAACTGACATCTGCTAACAGCCATGAACATGAGCTTTGGTGGATCCTCCTCTAGTCTAGCCTTCATATCACCACAACTCTCTTAGACAGCTTGACCATGTTCTCAGAAGAGTTTCCAAGCCATGATTGCCCTGGACTCCTTTCCCATAGAAACAGTGAGGCAAAACTTTAGGAAGTGTTGCCCAAACATTTTTCCAAAGAACTCTCTAAAAATCATCTCCCTGAACTTCCATATCCCTACACACAGGTGCCTCAGAAGTCTCTACCAGTCCTCCCACAGCATTTTACCTATGTCATTGTCATAATAAAACTCTAGGGACATGGGTCACACTTCCTTTCAGAAAAGATGAGGACATTGCCATGAATCCTGATTCTTTCCATCGCTGCTGCATGTTGTTCCTCCCTGGTCACCCATCAGCAACAGAATCTGGTGTTCTATTCTGACCCAACCACCTCAACACGAACTTCCCAAACACTTCTGCTCTGCCTTCTGAGATACAGAAGCTTTTTGTTAAACCTTTCTTTACCCTCCAATTTCTCTGGCAACCACCTTTAATTTATCAGTTTGCTTTAATTAAATCCTGGCTTTCTCTTGAGGTCATTACTTCCCCATACCCTCCTCAGGGCAATTATGGTTTTATCTTTTATTACTCATATATCTCTGGGACAAGAAATGAGGTTGTTGTTTATCTGACTGTCCTTTGCTGTTGTGCGCTATCTCTCTCTCTCTCTCTCTCTCTCTCTCTCTCTCTCTCTCTTTCTCTCTCTCTCTCACTCACACACACACACACACACATGCACACACACATCTCCCTTTAGGTACATGATATTCAATTATGCCATCCTCTTCAAGTCATTGCTTTCATCTACTAAGCCATTGTTCACTTCATTTATCAAAGATCTTGGTTCCTAGCTCAAAATAATTTTCTCTTCTCCAGACCTGTGATTATTCTTGGTGACTTGATCCTCTGTATAGATAAATTGCCTGATAGCCTCTGTTATTTGATCTGGTCACATGTGGTCTCACTTCATCGACTCAGTGTCACACCTGAAAATATTCCACTCTTTGGAATGTCAATTTCAAATACTCCATTCTCTGATAAATCCTTTTTATTCTTCATATCACTTAAACAACTTCCCTCAATGCCACTATTTTTTGACAGCATTAAGACTTCTAATCCATTGTCCCTGATATTTTTTTCTATCTATCTTCCTTGTTCCTCCTCTTTTGGTCTGCTCAGTTTCCATAGCCCATTGGTATGAAAATATCCTCAAAATATCTGCTATCCTTTTTCTCTGTCACTATCCTGGTAAAACTCCAACACAGGATGAATTCTTTGATCAGTTGCTTCAATGTTAACACACGGAAAGGTTAGCTTTGCTGGAAAACTCTCATAAATTAGCTGAGCAGTTTTAGTTTACATTTATAATTTACTTTTTCATCAATTATTTATTCAATACTCTACTGTCTTAGTCTTTTTTCTGTTGCTATAAGAGAATTCCTGGGAATGGGTAATTTATAAAGAAAAGAGGATCATAGTTCTGGATACTGAAAGTCCAGGATTAGGCAGCAATATTTGCTGAGCTTTTGATGAAGGACTGCTGATCCACACATGGCAGAAAGCCATAAAGACAAATGGGCATGTGTCAAAGAAAGAAAAATGTGCTTAACCTCCCATGATAGCTACCTACCAGGAAGAAACAACTCCCAATGCTGGCACATTGAGGAACAAAGACCCAACATGAGTTTTGGTGCAAGAAACCACAGTAGTCACCTGCTTTATTTATGCCAGGTAATAGTTTAGACAGTGGAGAAACAACAAGCACCATACATAAAACACTTGCCATGGTGTAGCTTGCATATTAGTGTTGCCCTTCTCCTCTTCACATCTAGTTTACCTCATTGACTCACTGAAGTTGGTCTTATTGCTCCAACATAATTATTCTAGTTACTGACTCCATATTGCTAAATCCAGGGGACAATTCATCTTCATCTTTGTCATCATGAGGACAGTATTTTTCCAATTCCCTTTAAATTGTGTGTTTTCTCTTTTGGCATCTGTAGCCACATTCTCTCATCTTTTCTTCCACCACACAGGCTACTCCTTCTTACCTTTCTTTATAATTTCCACCTCATTTTGTGTTTTTTTTTCTATCTATGCACTCTCTCAATAGTTGACTTTGTAAATTTCTCTACATGTAAATGCTGTTGCTATACCAATCACTTCTAAATTTTGGTCTTCAGCCAAGACTTCTTTCCTGATTTCCAGACTTCTATATCCTATAGGCATTTTTGTTGAATAGTTGTGTTTTACTGAAGAAGTGAGTTTCTTGTAGGCAGCATATTATTGGGTCTTGTTTTTTATCTATTCACCCAATCCATATTTTTGGTACAACTTAATACTTTACATTCACAGTTATTAATAGGTAAGGACTTACTCCTATTATTTAGAATTTTTTCTATGCTTTATGTGTATTTTTGTTCTGTTTTTCCTCTCTTGCTGTTTATCTCTGTGGTTCTTTTTTATATTAATAAGGTTTAATTCTTTTCTTTTCTCTTTTATGTACTGGCTCTACTAGTGTGTTTTATACTGTCATGCCATTTATGATGTGAGTTATGTTTCTTTTGTTTACACACGTAGGACTCCCTTAAGCATTTCTTGTAAATTAGGTCTGTTAATCATGAATTACATCAGTTTTTGTGTCTCATCAAGAGACTTTATTTATCCTTCACTTATGAGGGATACCTTTGCTGAATATAATCTTGGTGGGCAAGCTTTTTATTTTTCCTTCTTTCAGGACATTCTCTCCTGACCTGTAAGGTTTCTGCTGAGAGATCTGCTATTACTCTAATGGTGGTTATACATGATCTTGCTGTTTTTAAAAATTCACTGTTTAAATTTTGACAGTTTAATTATAATATGCCTTAGAGAGACTTTTTTCTGGTCAAATCTATTTGGAGTCCGTTGAACTTCCTGGATCTGGAAGTCCATATCATTCACAAGATTTGGGAAGTTTTCAGCAATTAATTTGTTAAGCAGATTTTCTATCCTTTTTTTCTTCTCTTTTCCTTATATAACTCCCATAATGCAAATATCTCTGTTTAATGGTATCTCTTTAAATTCATGGGCTTTCTTCATTTTTTATGTGTTATTTTGTTTGTATTATTTCTAAAGATCTGTCTTCAAGTTCAGAAATTATTTTTTTCTGTTTGATCTAGTATATTGTGAGGCTCTCAACTGCCTTTTATATTTCAGTTATTGAGTTCTTCAACTCTAAGATTTCTGTTTGGTTCTTTTTTATGATCTCTATCTCTGCTGAATTTCTCATTCAGATCAGAATTGGTTTTCAATTTTCACTGAATTACTTGTCTGTATTCTCTTGTATATCATTGAGTCTCCTCAGAATTATTATTTTGAATTGCTTTTAGTATTTGATCAATTTCCTTTTATTTGGGATCGGTTGCTAGATAATTATTTTACTATTTTGGAGGTGTCATATGCCTGGGGTTTTCATAATTCTTGTGTCCCAACGTTGATATTTGCATGTTTGGTGACCGGTTGTTTTTACAAATTTTAAAAGGTAGCTTTTGTAGTAATGGACTTTTGTAATAAGATATATCTCTTGAAGATATGTCTTAGGATATTGGTTGGGTAAAACAGGCTGGTTTTGGTTCCAGGTGTGCACAGTAATGTCACCATAGAGCTTCTTCAATACTTGTAACTAATGTTGGTGATGCTGAGAGGGGTGCCAGCAGGTCTCTGTGTGATGCACATGGATAGGGGTGTGGAGCACCTGTCAGTTTCCATGGGTCATGTGGGAGTGAGGCTGCCTTGATGATACTGGGTGGGCTAGGTGCAGTGCACATGACAATAGGGGCAGGGTGCCCATGAATCTTCATGGGCTTCATGTGGGTTTGGTCTAAAAAATGGTGCTGTGTAGCATCTGTCTGGGCACAATGTGGATAACACTTCCTCTCTGGATCAACACAGTGGTGCTCATTCCCAGCAGCTACCCAAATTGGGCTGGGGGTCTGCAAGGAATGCAAGATTCCCTGATAACATAAATCTCTGGTATTTGCAATGATATTGGGACTGCTAGGGCCTCTTGTTTACCTTTCCTTGTGGTAGGAAGATTCTCCCAGTTTCAGGCTCATCTTGACTGGGGCAAGAGAGTGATTGATTGATGTGAGGTAATTTGTTCCTTTCCTTATAAGCCATCTTGAGTCTCCATGTTCCATAGTTTTTCTGTTTCATGAGTGCCATACTCCTGAATTCTCTCCCAAATATTCCAGCTGAGTAGCAGCTGTTTATTCTTTCTTTTTTTTTTTTTGGTCCTACTTTGTAGGAGAGAACCTCATCCAATACCTCTAGTGAGCCATCTTTCAGAAGTCTGTCTTTATTTGCATTTATTGATTCTGATGCCATATGTATGTAGTTTTGATTCTGACTTTTATCTCATTCTAAAACTTGGTTATGATTACACATAGATTGAGGACCCCCTTTTGGACCTATGTCAGACAAACGTCTAGTTAGATTTCTGCTCTTAAGTGTAAACAAGGTAGGCTTTTTGCATTGTTTATAGAATTTCCCCCACTTAGCACAGGCATACACTGGAGTTCAAAAATGATGAAGCTTACTTTTAATGCTATGGAGTTAATAATAAATACAGCTGATAAATAACAAAAGTGGAATCTCTAGAAAAGTTAAAATCTTTAAAATGCCCTTCTGGAGGATTCCATGTCCCATATTGTATTCTTTCTTTAGGGAACACCATTGGTTTTTGACAATGTTTCTTTATAATAATGCTCAGTGCAACAATAAATTTCTTCAAGTGTGTGACTAAAAGCTGCCTGAAAGGCTTTATAGTCATTCAGCTCATCATTCTTCATAAACTTCCGCATTGCAATTCCATTTGTTTCTTCGTTATTTTGTACAGTTTCCCTTTAGTGGATGTCTGTCGACTCCTTCACATCTGGATCCAATTAGAGATCACTCTTTATGTGAATCTAATTATCTGTCTCTACATGTGCTCAGCAGAGACACAATTATTAATAAGAGTTTGAATGTGGCTTTCCATTTTTAAATTGCTTTTTCCTTTTATTAGACATCCTCAATAACTTGAATTCCAGTCCTAATCCTGATTCTGGCTTTTAGAAAGACATTCAGAAAACTGGGGCACCGGAAAGTTGAGTAAATTTGTTCTTATAAGTGGGGCAAATCAGGGGCAATCAAATAGGGCTGACATCTATGTGACAAAATTACAGACATACAAGGAAGGTCTTTTGTTCAAAATATTCTTTCCCTTGATGGTTTAATCAATCTTAGGTGTTCTGCTACTACCTCACCTCCACTATCAAAAAGGGTAGTAAGTAGTAGGTTTGGGTCTACACGATGTTTTAGGTTTTTACTAAGATTTTTGGTGCTGTGTCTCTATTCTTCCTCCTGTTGTTAACAGAATCCTAATTTACTTTTGGAGACCCACTCCTTTTTCTACTCTCAATCTGTGTGCATCAGGGAGAGGTCCATACCCACAGCCAGGGGTCAGTGATTAACACTCCATGTCTCCTTTACCATAGGGATTGGCTTAGGAATGGGGACATATCCCAAGCTGTTCTAGTAAGAAAAAGTTTTGGAACTTGGGAAATCACTACCAGAAAACAACATTAACTTCTTTTTTCACTAAAAGTGAACTTGGAACAACATATGCTAAGGTGCAAGAACAACTTCTTGCTACACAACGAGTGATGTCAGAGAATGCAGACAACTCAAGTGAAACAAAGCTATGAGAAAGACAAACAGAAAACAGGTCCTAGTGCTCTCACTGGAGACTCTGGATTGACACAAACCTGATGTTCCGGCTTCATTTTATTTTTAAATTAAAATAAAATTTAAAACATAATGAAGTAAAAATTCCCTTTATATTTAAGAGAGTTTAGTTTGGTTACTGTTGGTTACAACTAAAGGTCACTTAACTGCCACAATTATTATTTACATTCTAGTTTTAATTGTTTTCTTTTCTCAAAAGTGAGATTTGGTACTAGAGAATTGAAGGCAAAAAACATGGCTATATGAGCAAATACGGAAACAATCCCAGTGAAGAGAAAAAGTGAGAGAATGGAAACCCTAAAGGTTCAGGTTTAGAATTCAGTCTACAGCTATTGATTTTGGCTGGGACCCATTAAACTTTGCCTCTCTAATCATACTTTTTTTTTTTTTTTTTTGCGGTACCGGGGATTGAATGCAGGGGCGTTCTACCTCCTCGCTACGCCCCCGGCCCTATTTTTTTTTATGCTTTATTTTTGAAACCTGGTCTCACGAAGTTGCGGAGGGCCTCACTAGGTAGAGAGAGAGAGAGAGAGAGAGAGAGAAAGAGATATAGATATAGATATAGATATAGAGAGAGAAAGGTTGGCCGTGAACCTGGATCCTCCGGTCTCCGCCTCCCAAAGTACTGGGATTACAAGCGTGCGCCACCACGCCCGGCTAATCATACTTTTTGACAAGTGCAACTATATTGAAATGCACCAATGTCTATTTCATCTCTAGTCAATAGAATAAACAACTCAGTCTGTGTATAGTTTATATTATGTGTTGAATTGTGCCCTCCCCTCTTGAGGTCCTAATAATTGAACTGTGGTCCCTCTCACTCCCAGTTTAAGACCTAATCAACAGTACCTCACAATGGTACTGAGATAGGACCTTTAAAGAGGTAACTGAGTGAAAATAAGGCCATTGAGGTGGGCT
Organism: Glis glis; assembly: GCA_004027185.1. Lineage (NCBI taxonomy): Eukaryota > Metazoa > Chordata > Mammalia > Rodentia > Gliridae > Glis > Glis glis. The sequence goes on along the minus strand of PVJS01050779.1, from coordinate 5,733 downwards.
CTAGTCCAATCTGACTGGTGTTCTTATAAGGAGATTAGGACACTCAGAGGGACAATAGTGATGTGTGGACAGTGCGGGTCTATGCAAAACCAGGAAAGACCTCTCACAGTAGGAGGTAGCCATCTGCAAGCCTGGTAAATGGGCTTCAGAAGGAACTATGATCATGAATTTCAAGCCTCCATAAGGATGAAAAAATGAATTTATGTTGTTTAAGCTACTCGGTCTCTGGTGTTTTGTTATAGCAACCCTAGCAAATGAATTATAGTATCCACCCCAGTGTATCTCAGAAATGGAATTTAATTTCAAGAGTAAATGCAACTTTTTGGAATTGTCAATTACTTTATAAGGTACAAATATTATGTGAAAGAATATGGAATAGTTGTGGAGGAATAACAGTACCCATATATGAGGCAAAATTCTGGACTGCATGAAGTTTATACTCCGTTTGAGTACTTAAATTATCTTCATATGAAACAACAACAACAAAATAGAAGTAATCAAGTAATGCAAGTGAATGCTATACACATTTGTGTTCCAGGGATGTCCAGGAAAGGAGGAGAGGCACTTTAAATTGGAATGGTTGGAAAAATTCTGAGCCGGGTGTGGCGGCGCATGCTTGTAATCCCAGTACTTGTGAGACTGAGACAGGATGATCTCAGGTTTGTGCCCAGACTCAGCAATTTGGCAAGGCTCTCTGCAATTTAGTGAGATCCTGTAAAAAAAAAAAAAAAAAGGGTGAGGGTGTAGCTTGGAGGTAGAATGCCCCTGGGTTCCATCCTCAGTACTACAAAAAAAAAAAAAAAAAAATTTTGGCTAGAGAGTTGGGTCTCAAAATCAGAAGAGATTTCAGTGAAGCATGAAGAGAAAAGATTCATGGACAAGAAAAATGTCACAAAAGCAAGAAAGTACAAAAGATTTGGAGGAATAAGAATAAACCAGTTAGGCTAGAATAGAAGATTCCTATGGGAATAGTAGAGAAATAAGCCTGGGAAGATGGTGTAGAAGCATCATAGAGAGTTTAACTGTCAGACTCATTTATTTGGATTTTTTAGTAAAGGCAAAATGTGGGAAGCTGTTGATGAGTTTTCAGCAGGGAAGTGATGTGATAAAGGGCTGTTTCCAGAGGACATCTCCTTTGGCATCCCTGTGGAGTGTGTTAGAAGGATTCAAGGTGAGAGACAGGGCAGCTGAGAGATGGTGTTGGCAGTGGCCTATCAAGGAGACTGGGGTCCAAACCAACCTGTGTGGATGAAAGCTCCCCTTCACTCTCCTGTACCCAAGGATGACTTTTAGTCTGATTTGCCTCAGGCTATGTGAAGAGCTCTTAACCCTTTCTAAACATAATCTAGATTCTCTTTTAAATGCTAAGTGGTTCCTTGTTCAGCTACCTCATACATGGGACTTGGCAAATCCTAATAATAATATACTTTCTCGAAATAAGATCTTTATATTCTTTTGTTACTAATTCCCCTTGGTGCTTTTGCATAAAAATGCATGAAATCTCCTCATTATTGCTTAAATGCCCTTGCCAATATAAAACTATTTATTTCATTGTGAGAATTTTCCTTCAAACACCTGTTCTTTTTTAAAAAAAACTGCAAATTCTGTTCAGTTCAAGGTTCTCTCTCCTCCCCTCTCCCTCCCTTCCTCCCTCCTCTCTTTTCTCCTTCTCTCCCTCCTTTTTTTTTTTTTTTGGTAACAAGTATTCAGCCCACTGAATCAGTTTTCTCAGAGTCCACTGAGGAAAGTACTGATCTGCTTTCTCTTTCCAGATGTGGTTTAATTGTTTAACATAAAGACATATGCTGAGATTTAGGAAGAACTCCCTCCAGAACTCCGTATTATCATTATGTGCCAATTTAAAACCATCAATGATCAACCAGAGATCTTTTCTGCCCTTCAATTAAAACATACTAGATGGGCAGGATATGGTAAACCAGATGCAATAATTAAGAGAATAGTTTAACTGTTCATATTACACATTGCTGTTTGCTACAGCATGACCATTAAACAAAAAGTAAAGCCAAGAAGGGTTGTATGGCCTCATAAAAATTCCATTTGGCTTGGAAATACAGTACCATTTTACATTAATGTTAAACACTCCAAGAGATAATTACACAGCCATGAGTCAACTGTGTCAAATAATTAAATACAGGAAATGGATTGATGAAAAAAAAAGCTTCTCTCTTTGACTTCAACCCTTTCCAAATAAATTAAAGAAAAAAAATTCACCACCTGCATAAAAGAATTCTCTTTGGAAGCCTGATCCCTTGGGAACTGCAGGTGGCAGCAGGGAAAAGATACTAGTATTAACATTCCACATACAGAGGAAGCCACTTCCCTTGGCAGCTCTAAGATTTTGCAACAAGACATATTATCTAGGAAGAGTAACTGTTTGGCAAACACATGAGGGGATATGGAAAGGTTGCATAGCATTTGTTAAGTTATAGTGTAAGATAAGTTATTACTTTATACTTAAGTGATTATGGTAAGGTATTCCATGAAAATCTAATGGAAGACTTTCTGATTATAGAGCATATAAAAGTATAAATTCTTCAACCAATTATTTCTGCTGATGATAATCATATTACCCAACATTCAATTTTTGAGCATTTGTCTTGGAAATATTTATTACTTCACTTTGAAAATTTCCTTTCCTCCCCCTTTCTCCCTTTACTTCTTTCTTCTTCTGCAAAATAAAAGACATCTTTCTGTTATCTGTTCTGTTAATGAAAAGCTGCTCTGTTTTGGAGTGGATGTAGGGAAGTTGAAACACATATATGACATTTCTCTTATGGAGGACAGAGTTATCACTTCTCTTTGATATCAGGTAGTTAAGTCTATTAAAATCTCTTTTCTTTGGGGGTTTTTAAAGGTCCCTGAAATGAGAGTATCTCAGAATTCCCTTGTCTCCAATTAAGTTGTTGAGGGAGAAGCTAACCAGGGTTCTCCTAAGAGCTGGATGTTCAGGGCAAAAACTAGCTGTTAACTTAATGAACCAATCAAAGGAATTTATAAAAAGGTGGCAGGCATAAGGGAAGCAGAAATGCAACTGAAAAGGGAATTAATCAGTTATATGAAAATCAAGAAAGTGAATTAAATAAAATCTACTGAACTTCTAAGAAGTGATAATTTCATTTGAATTAAACCTGACCTTAGTTTTTCAGGATCTTATAATACAGAATTATGTACTCAGATCCTGTTGGCTTTAGATCAGGGAGTTAAGTCCCAAACCTTAGGGGTTAGAAAAAGTCCTTCTCACCTCGATTATGTATGATTCATAATTCGTTATTTGTATTGTCTGTAGACTTTCACTGTTGTCTTTTTTGGAAGAAACATTTTAATCTAGATTAGCAACTCAACCATATTAATGAGCAAGTTGGAGGAGAGCCCAGAAGAGTTCAGGATGAAGAGACACTCCTATCAGGAACTTTCCAAGTTAGAACAATGAGTAGTATGAGCTAGTGATGAGCTGTACACAACATAAAGTCACATTTTTATCATATAAATCCATAGAGGCCAACTGGATTATATTCACAGACTATAGATTTTCCTAATGCATTGTGATAATTTTTGGCAGAGATTATAAATTTATAGCATGACTCCATGCCTCAGGTCAGCTGCTAAGCATTATGAAAAAGGTTACCTTATTAGAGAATAAAGTAGAAAAAGATTGTGGTTTCTTTCTTTTCCTTCTCTAGTGTAGTTTATTATCCTTTGTAGGGGGCACGTCGTTGCCCAGATACCCTTCCTTGATAATTCTGAGAGTCCACATGGCTGGAATGGGATAAATACCCAGCCCTCTGTCTCCAGAGGTGGCCCATGATCCAAGTCAGGTCCATCAGAATCCTCCTGAGAACTTCTTTGAGCTAACTGCTTCTCAGTGAACTTGACCTACCAGAATGCTGGAGGCCATTCCTTGGACATCTTGCTGCCATGTAGAGAATCAGGTAGAGAATGCAGCCAAGCAGAGCAAAGCCAGAAGAGAAAGAGGAAGAAGAAATAGGACCCTGATGACAGCAAACTCTCAGAATCATGTTTGAATCCAGTTCTGTCTGTCATTTCCAGTTTTGAATTATTTGAGCCAGTAATTTTCCTTTTTGGGTTAGATTTTCCTCATATGCATTCTGAAGGATCTTATATAATCTCAAAACAAGTGACATTAATAATGATGTTTGAGACAAAGTTAATTGTTTCTAGCTTTCAAGGATAAAAATGACTTCAGAATCTTTTGAGTTTTCCAGTCATTACTATTTTCTGATGTGCAGACAAATTCAGACTATAGACCATTCCAGAATTTGTGTCTCCTATTGTTTAATGGGTACCTTCCTTAGAGATATTGGAAGTAGAACTACAGTAGGACCAGCTCAGGAATTTACATTTCTAATGCGCTCCCAAGATTTAGACAATGGTACTGATAACTGATAGGTTGAAAAAGAATAATTGCATAATGTTATTATATTCCCTGGAAATAAAAGGACAGTGTGAACAATTCAAAAGACCCTTCAAAATATAGACATAGTGATGATGATGAATGCCATTGGTAGAGGATTCTCCTGAATTATCTGCCCACTATTTTATTATAATGATACTATACAGAGTTCTAAAGGAGTTTAGGATTCTTTAGTCTTAGCTCCTACATAATACAATTATTCATCCTATTTCCCTATTAAGATATTAACTAGTTTCCTCTTGAACACTTAAATCAATATTTATTATCTTCAAAGATATTTTTTTCATTTTTGGAAGGTTGGTTAGGAAGTCTTCCCCTATACTGAACAGATTTTTATTACTGCTTAACTTTTTTTATACTTAACCTGAAGATCCACAGAATAAGTCAACTCTCTCCTTCACATGATAAGTCTTTTAAGTATTTGAAGACATTTAGCCGGGCTTGAGAGCCTTTTTCCTTTTGGGTACCTTTTGTTAGCTCTTTCACAATACTACTTATGCTTCCTAAAATGGCTCTATCCTGGTGGTGGTTCTCTGAAATTTCCTCAAATTATTAATGCTTCTCACATGTATGCTGAGAAAGGAGTATACTGCTCTTGAAGTGCAATCTGAAAACACAAGGCTTGTTCCCTGGCTTGGGACATTAGAATTCCATTTATGCAATTTAAGAAAACTTATGAACTTGTTTTGGCAACCTCGTGACAGAGTTAATTTGTTTTGGGTTCCTACTTAACTATGACTAATTTCTGAAGTCCTGTTGGATTCTTCACTCTGGTTAGACATTCAATAAGTTTTTGATACAATTAGACTGACTAGGCTTGCCAGTGACTCCCTAATTATCAAATTATAATATATTATTAGAAACCATCTGAAGTACTGTAAGTCATTGGTCACTGAAAGAGTAACCATATAATTTGTTATTCAAACTCTGACTCTTTTGAGAGTGAAAGAGGTTGCTATTAATAATTATTACTCTGATGTAAACAGGTACTGACCCAGCCCAATTGCATCAGTTTGGGAGCTAACTCTGGAAGGATTAGAACTGATGTTTAAGCATTTGCTAATTAACTAGATTTAATCAGCACACACACACACACACACACACACACACACACTATATATATATATATACATATATATATATATAGTCTTATATGTATATATAGTTAGCTATATACATATAGTTAACTATCACACACTATATATAGTCATATATATGTATATAATTAACTATATATATGTAACTATATATAGTATATGTGTGTGCTGGTGTGTACAAGC